>JAAAKG020095615.1:0-16115 GCA_010014905.2 Druon quercuslanigerum
TTCTACGGTACTGACTGGTAGGGTACCTGGCCATTAGAAACCCCTTTGAAGTGGTGGGGGGCGAGGGGAATGGAACAACCCACGCTCGGGTCGGATCCGACCCCCACCGTACCAGTAAAGGGTTAAGGTAAGAAATTTTATACTGTTATATTTATAAGTATCATTATCGTACATATGAAGTGTAAAAAACGAAAACCGTCTCTAATAGATTTCTAAACTGATGAGGTCCGATGTCGACGGACGAAACTAGTTTTTTATCCAATAAAAACACTACGACCAGTAGACAAAAAACAATGACCATCATTTTATTAACATTTATCATCTGGTCAAAAACTTTAACAACAACACATACTTGGTTGATAGTTACACTACTTTGTAAAAATTCATGTAATTGATAGAAGATCCATGCACGTATATTCGATTGAAAATTTAACCATTTTTTTAAACATTTTTGTTTGCTTGAAAATAATGGTATTGAACTGTACATTTGACGACACGACTCATCAAATTTCTACTTTTAAACTCGACAGTTGGAAGACCGGCTGAATTTGGGAAATGGTTTTCTGCAGTTTTCATCTCCCCCGATCAAAATTCAAGGTAAATTCGAGTACTTATAATAAATTCAGACGTAACCACGGGTTATAACTGGTTGTGATTAAATTAATAGTAATTCTAAGTCCACCTTGATAAAAGAAAAACGTTCACAGGTCGTCTGAATGAAGTCGGATTCTGTTTCACCGGAAATTTGAAATAAAGGCAGATTACAATAGGTTATTGAAGACTGGAAAAGTCAACTTTCTCGTTGTAAATTATTCTCTTTCAATAGAAAATTAATATTTTTTGTTTAAAATTAAACTATTTTGTTAAAAATGCAATATGAGTTAACTTGAAACCTTAAGCATTTCATATTAAGTTCAATATGGTCCCTATAATTTAATTTTAATTATAAGAAATGATTCCCCTATTTTCGTGAAAAATTACTCATTTCCCCTGCTTTAAGAGAATTTTAGGTTGGGAAATCTGATTAAATATTCTGTTTATATGTTTGCAGTTTATTTTAGAGATTTATCAAATGTAATCTAAGATAATTTGTGAAACTGATTCATCCAATTTTTCCTAAACTTATTCTATAAAACATTTAATCCCAAATAAAATAATCTTACCTGTGCTTGTACCGCAGACAAGTGAAGTTGAGCTACTCCTAGATCGAAGCGTTTCATCGAAATATCCTCCTGAAGCTCCGCAATTTTTGTATGAACGTTTCCTTCTACGCTTCTGTAAGCGAAAAAGAATAAAATCCAATTTTTCCACTTTGATAAAACGTTCTATAAGTGAACGATTGACGAAATATCACTAAAGAATAGGTGAAATGGGGGATTTCTCTTTGCTCTTGAATTCGTTTCTCTTTGGGAAATAAGTATCAGAAAAATATTAAAAGTCAATGAAAAGAAATATTAAAGTTTTAAAATGATATGGGATAGAAAACCTTAAAAATAAAAATGTATAACTTATTCTCATCAAAACAAATAAAAAAGAATAAGATTCATATATAAATAAGAAAATTCGTGTCAATTTCATGAAGAATCTGAATAAAGGAAAAAATCTACCTGAAGTGAGGTCTTGAGAGTCTAGCCTAATTGGAATTAGTTCGTATAGTTTCCACGAAAAGAAATTAATTTATGAAGAGGAGATATGAATATTTCACTCGTGCCTCTCTAGGTGAATATAGGCATATCTCTCAAGGGCGTCAGCTCACACGCAAAAGAGGTTTTTGTGAATATATTGCCTTTTCATTCTTTTCTGAGGTACTTTTTCACTTTTTCCTTAATAAAATCGATCACTGAAGTCTTTTTCTGAATGAATTTTTATAGGTTAGATAGAATTCCCACATTTTCGGATGGTTTTAATTAAACACCAATATATCGGCACTAGTAATAATTATTTTTATCGACTAGAGGAAGCCCGGGAATGGGCAGATGGTACCATATGAACTCCCATCGACTACTACCCAGCTGAAGGCTAGTGACCTCAGTATACAACACCAACCAACTATGACTCTCTCGGTTCTAGTTCTGTCCCCACACTCCACTTCCACTAGCCTAAGTTTGGTGGGACTGACGTTACAACTTGAATCTCTACCCTGCGACGACTAGCTACTTTATTTGGATATTATTTCGACTCGCAAAATAAATTTCTTGCATAAAGGTGGTAGTTGGGCCTACAATTTAAACAATGGATAAGAAAAAAAAATAAAATATCCTCGGAATGGAATGATACTTTGATTGAAGAAAAGTAGGGGACCGGTAAAGGTAAAGGTAAAGGTAAAGTTTCAGGCGCTAAATGGAGACTTGGTGTTTGGAATTCTCGAGGGGTGAATGATCTTAAGGCAAGAGAATTGCGGAAAATTATGCACGTAAAAAAGCTAGATATTTTGTGTACATAAAACAGAGGAAAAAGGATGCGACATTAGACAGATAGAAAATGGGGTGTTTGACGACGGACTTAAATTATTGTCAGGAGTATATAGTTAGTCATTTGGTAGTCAAGGGGTCGGTTTAATTATGAATGAAAAAGCAAGGCAGTATCTCAGGGGTCAAGGATTTGTATCTCTAGATTGTTGTGGGTTACAATGAAAGAAGGAACCAGAATATTATTTGTCATAGTGTGCTACGCCCCAGTTAGTGATCCGAGCAAAGTAAAGGACGCCTTATGGGACATTTTATATGATACTATAATTAATTGCAATCATGGTGAAAGATTCATCCACAGTTTAATTTACTAGCTAGTAAACGATACAACGATCATGTGGGGTTCTGAATGCAATACTGATCATTAGCTTCTATAGTCTTCAAAATAAACTTAGATCAGGGATGGAGAAGAAAGAGAATTTAAAAAACGAAACAAACGCAAATTAAGATTAAAGAATGTCTGGTGATGCGTGGTGAACTGATGAAATCCATGCAGTCACCCACGAAAAGAAAGAAGAAATTAATTGAAAATGATTACAGACACAAAAAGAGTAAAGTAAAACTACTACTCAAGGAAACTAAAGATGAAATCAAAACAGAAGAAAAGAAGAAAATGCTAAACGATTCTGAAGGAAAGCAAGAAACTAATTTACAAATGGGCGTGGCTCAATATGGAGGGAAGTAAAAGTACAAATTTAGGCAACATAAGAAATAGCAAGGGCGAAATGCGATATCATACATAGGGGATACTAGAAGTTTTGAGAGACTCTTTTAGGGAATTATTGGAAAATGAAGTTATAAGACATCACATGATAATGTTATTTGCTTGTAAGATGATAAAAATTCAGAATTGAGAGAAATCAGGGAATTTAGGAAATTTAGGGAACTCAGGGAATTCGTCGAATTTAGAGAGTTCAAGGAATTCAAAAAATTGTAGGAAGTATGTGAATTCCTTGAGTTGAGAGACCTAAAGGAATGTAGAAAATTCAGGGAATTAAGAGAATTCAGTGAAATCAGCAAATGCAGGGAATTCAGGAAATTAAGAAAATTTAAGGATTTCAGGGAATTTAAAGAATTCAGAGAGTTTAGGGAATTCAGTTAATACAGGCAATGCAGAGAATTTGAAGAATTTAGGGAATTCAGAGAACTAAGGGAATTGAGAGATCTCAAAGAATACCCTGAATAGTTCCATGACTGTGGCGGAATAATATTGTCGATCGCGATTAGAAACTTTCCCATTAACTGTCACTGTATGTCGCTTTCTATTCAACTGTCCGACTCTGCACAGCTATATCGGTACCGATCGGTACTCTGCAAGTATGTTTGATGTGTCCAGTTTTTACAAGGGCTCTCAATATTGTGAATAACATTCCTGATTGAAATTTCATATTTCACTCGGCAGCACAACGACTTATTTATATATTACATTACCGCCGGAAATTATCTGCGTGATCAGCCCTAATACATAAATTTTTGATATTTTGGAGAGAATATAATTCGCGAGATGTTTAACAAAAAATTAAGAAATTCTCGAATTTTGTACCTCGGCTTCAACTTGTAGCATCACCTAAGAAAGTTGTAGCAAAAATATGAAATTGATACATATTAGTCTTTGAGTGTTTATTTTTAATTTAGGCCCATAACTTTCAAAGTTTTATCAGGGTTCTCGAGATACGACTAAGAATGTCCGAGCCTCCGAAGTCGGCTTCTTAGATTTTGTTTTAAATTCTGCTTGTCTTGTGACTTATGATACATAAGCGAAAACACTGAAATTGACAGGACGTAATTTTTAAAATCTCATGTTTAATTTAAGCCAATAAAACTTCAAAAATATTCAGGGGTTCCCAAAATAAAAAAAAAAGTCCAAGCAACTGAAATTCGGTGCAGACACGCTTGGACATTTTTAGCCGTATCTCGAGAACCCGTAAAGAAGTACAAGTTTAGAGAAATTCTTTCATTTTTGTAACTTCTCGCGCATTATATTCTCTCTAAAATGTTGAAAATATATGTGTTAGCGCTCATTTGACGCGGAATATACTAATCTTTTCAACGGTTTTTCAAAACAGTTTCTCGCTCAATTTTTTAAACGAGTAGTCAACTTTTAAAGTCAGCAGTGATGCTTAATAGTACTTTCGCTGATCGTGCTGACAATTTCCGATGGTAGTGTATGTGCTCCGTTATGTATTACAGTTATTGACAGAATACACTTAACTGTCACAACCGCTCTCGCCCTGCTCCAATGAGAAACTGAAGGGGCCAGAAGTTCTAGAAAGGGTGAGAACGGATTGACTGAAAGCTGAAGTTTAGTGTATTAAGATGTAACTTCAGTCGTCTCATTGAGGCTGTTAAAGCTTGTCTGAATTCAATTAAGAATTGATCAAAAAAGGACTATTTATTTATTGAAATTTATAAATAATTTTTTTCCTAAATGTTGTTCTAAACGTACCTTTTTCCAAAGAAAAGTACTTAATTTACAGAGAATATCTAATGTAATTTGTTGTATGGAATTATGAACCTAATTCCTTATATGGGCTTACCCGAACTTGATTCTATTTTGAATGGACTGGAAAGGAAACATGCTACTATTTTTACGATTTAACAGTCGCTGCAATAAGTTCCCTATTCAAAAAACTTACCTAATACTGCATCTAACTTGAATGACAAATCCTAAAGTTAGATAAAAATGATTATGATGTCGATCTAGCATCATGAGAATTTGATATTCCAATTCAAACTAAAACATTTTCATTTAATTAAAACAACTTCAAGTGAAAACAGAATAGTTTATTAATGCATATGAAAATTATTGCATATAATGATATTAAAAGTTTCTATTGATAAACAGTCGAATAAAAAAAATTTGACTTTCTCTTGACTTACTTTCGTTGCATCCGAGTCAAAGCATCAAGGGCATCATGTAGACGTCCAATCTCCTGTGTCAAACTTTCAGATTCCCTATGCAAATCCTCCATTAAAGGTAGAGTACTGGTCCCAGTTGGTACCAGCTCATCCCTCAAAGCAGGAACTTGATTGAGCCTTTCAACTGATACCTGTTCCGGTGGGGCAGGCGGTACGAACAAGCGACGAGGTGGTTTTCGTGGAGCAGCAGTGGTCGACAGAGTTCGTGCCAAAAACTATAATAGAATTTTTCATATTAAGTACATGAGCAACTTGCACTACAAATTAGAATCATAATCAAAACTTCTGACAACTCTTTTTTTTTAACGTATCACAATGGGGGTGAAAGCACTTTTTTTCTTCAAAAAAGTTTAGAGTCTTCAATTTTAATCGAGTAATTAATTTGTTAGAATTTAAAGTACATTTAATTCTGAAGGACATCAAGGTTGAAACATTTGTTTTCTTCATTTTTTTATTTGCAAAATGTTCATTCAAAGTATGGAAAATGTGTAATTTTGTACTTCACAATTTTTTACGCTTTAATAACTGTTTGTGTCAACCTCATATTGTGTTCGTGTTTTTGTACGAATGAAAACTTGTCACAGAAGTTTTTAAAGAATGAAGAAAAACCATTCATGTAAATGTAAACTATTCTCATGTCGCAATATTTAAATTAAACGGTTTACAGATTTTAATCTCCTTTAATTGCCAGGATGGCTACAGATATTCGAAGAAATAATACATATATGATAATAGTTTGTGAAACATAACAATTTTAATGTTTTTGCACAACTAACATAAGCGAAATAAATCTTTTGGTAGTTTAGTTGAACGTAGAAGAAAATTGTTCAAATGAATCTAACCATACATGATTCCAAGACTTTGAAATTTTCATATTAATTGTTAATTATCTTCAAAGTGGTTTTATTTCCCTAAATATTATCAAAGATACATCTTTTAAAGAATATCTGTAGCCATCCCGGAGATTTATAGAAATAATAATTTGAAAACACCTCAGAATAAATATTTTGTTACAAGCTATTATCAGTACAATAATTAAAAATACTTTTAGTTCAAAATCATTTTTTTTTAGACAAAAGAAACGAAATTTCGGAATCGTCTATCTAATTTGTTCATTAAAATTGCCATTATTGTATCTTACCAAATATTATCAAGCATACCTTTCATAAGAATATTTTCAAACATTAAGTCGGTTAAGGAAAACTTAAATCTGTGAGAAAACCTAAAATATAAGTATTTTGCCACAAAAATGAACCTTTGGTAAATAAAAGAATAAAGAAGGCAAAGGTTCCGAATGTAAGGTTCTTTCGAACTTAAAGCATTTCATTAAAAAAATCAATAATCCGATTAAAATTGAAGGCTCCCGACTTTTTCAAGCAAAAAAGTGAATTTCCTCCCACTGCATGTAATCCTTAAAGTATTTTCTTCTACTACTGAATATATAAGATTTTTAAATAAAATTTTCGATGAATGTATATAGTGAACATGCAGTTAAGGAGATGCAAATAACTTAATATAAATACACTTCAACCAATTTGCATTTCAGGCACATGCGAATGAAATTTAATATGCGAGTAGGCAGTACAAAATTGCGATAAAGATTACTCAATTAAAAATTGGGTCAAGTTTGCCCATATTTTTAGACAGGTAGATTATTTTATCTTTTTTTTTATTGTAACATAAGAAGGTTGTGGATGTTTTATGGATTTTGAAATATTTATAAAAATGTGCAATTGTTTCCCCTTTAAATCGGAAATTGTTCCATTTACAAAATATTAAAATAGAATCTTAATAGACAATTTTCGAGAAAATTGATTGTACTGGAAGAACAGTCAAAATAGAATGAAACTTTACTGGCAAATTGGGAAAGGATTGGGAATCTATCGAGACGAACAGAAACCGGGAAATGACAGTGAATTTATTTTTTGAAAGAGAATGTTTTAATTCTCGGTTTTATTAGGAAAACGTCTAAATTTAAATTGTTTAGTTTTGAAGAATAATTGAAAAACAGACAATTTTTTTATTTTGAATTTGGCAAATTAATTTTCTTAATTTTTAATCGTTTAGTAAATCAAATAACTTCAGATTTATACTTTATAAGTTGGACAATTTTTATAAACCAGGAGCATAGAAACTTGAATAAATTAGAAGTTTTAACTTTAAACATTTTTAAAAATTTATTTTAAATAATAACGAAATAAGGTTATATAATTAAGTATTTAGGTTTCATTCAATCTTCAAATAAAGGATTTAAAACTGTTTGCTTTAAAATTCAAATTGCACACAATTTTACAATTTCTGATTAAAAGCAGTCATAAGATTTAAATTAAAAACGTACCAAATTGAACAGTTTTAGAATGAAAATTTAAAATTTGACATAATGTTTTAATCGTTTAATTTTGCACAATTTCAAACCTGATGTTAAATTAGTTGGAAAACTTGTATTGCTTTTTTTTTAGTCTGTTAAATTTTGATTGTCCTAAATATGAAATTTTTCAATATTTAACAAACTCATCTTAGAAATTTTCAATTTAAATTATTTTCCTATTTCAAGGCCTCGAAAAAAATTGTTACGTTTTAATGGTTTGCTCTGTTATTGTATAATCTTGAACCTTTTTCATTTGTGGATTGCAAAATTTTTAATTTGTTGAATTTTCAGTAGTTAACCTTTAACGTTCCGCATTTAATTAATGGATTTAAAAATTCTGCTCTAATTATAAATTATTTAGCGTGGAATATATAAATATAAAAAATTTTAATAACCGAACTCAAACACCAAGTAAGCATAAACAAGAAAATTTCAAAGCAATAAAATTGTACAAAACTGATAAAACAATCGTGCTATAAATATTTTATAGTATACGAATGATGAGACATTTCATTAATCTCATACTATCAAATGTTTGTACTGCGAAACAGGTAATTTTTCATATTTATATCTTAAAAACGTAATATTTTCTTACCAACATTTTTTTAATTATTTTCTATTGGCGCTAAAACTCGATTGTTTTTAAAATTTTATACAATTGTTTAAAATTGTTCTTGTTTGGAAGTCAAATTTCCAGTCAAATTCGGAAATAACGCCGGTTCTGGGCTGAATGTGGTAGGGAACAAACCAGATAGAGTTACGTTTAGGATGAAAACGTTTATGTTTGCGCACGTCTGTGTGACCACTGAACACTGTCCGGAACTACTTTTACTCCTACCTGCGGCGCGGCGTCTTTTTTTCGGAAGGATTATAAGCGGGGGCGTTATATCCGAGTTTGACTGTACTTGGTACATTTATATAATACGGATAACCAAGATAATATTTCTTTCTCTTTTTTGAAAAATGACCCAAATCCTAATCAGATTCGAAGAAAGCTTGATCCTGATAATCATTTTTGAGTTTTACAACGGTTTTCAAAAGATTAATTCTTATGGATTATCATCCATTTTTATCTGAGTCCTTTAAGTGGCCAACCTTAATTTTGCATGACCCAAAATTCAAAAAAAGATTATAATAACTTATTTTCTCGACTTGGTATTGTGTTGAAAATAAAAAAGGGTTGAAATTTGAATTGATACCTGCAAGTCTGCTTGAGGAGTGATAGCACGAGCTTCCTTGGAGACAATTTGATATCGTTTTGATTGTTCCATAGCACGTTCACCAGCAGCTTCTGAGACTCCAGCAATACAGTTGCAGGCAAGTCCACATAATTCCTCGTAGACATCGGCGATCTCCCCCATGAGTACAGGAAGGCATTGGCATTGATATCGTTCGGTCATCGCGTTGGTAGCCCTTAGTTGAAGAACGTAGGCGTTGTGGGTTTCCAAATAGGCTCGCTTCAATTCCTGATCATTTCCGCTTTCACTGCTCAATAAAGCCGCATAAGCCCTTTTGTAATCTGCCCTGGCTCGCTGCAATTTCTCCTCCGCCTTATTCACCACTTGCTCAAAAGCCTCTCGATGCGCAAATATCTAGTAATATACAGGATAAGAATTTTTATCGAAAAAATAAAACTCAAATTAGATGCTTTAATTTATAGGTCGAGAAGCACAAGAAGAGGCCTAAAGAAAGCCTAAGTCTTAAAAAAAGCATCTAAAGTTTTCTTAATGCTGATATTATTAAACTTTTAAATAGAGAAATTGATCGAAAATATCAGAATGACGTAAATATTGCGTAAAGAGTAAGTTATCTCGCAAGCTTTACTCCCTATAGGCTTTTGATTTCAGCAACTCACACACTTTTATTTAAGATTATGCATTATGCCCCTAGGCTGTATGCATAATACTTCTTGATTTTTCTATAGAATAGTATATCATGCTCCCTTCCCCTTGGTGCATACGATATTTTTTTTATTACAAATCCATGATTTCAGACTTTTTTTGTAACACACGAATGATAATGATGCACAAAGCGGGAGAAGACGGACTTTATTGACGAGTATACGTTTTCAGTATGAATCGTAGGCGAGCGAGCACGAGCCGCCACACAGTGAAAAAAATGACTTTTTTTGTACAAAATAACGTACAGTTCACAGATATTGACCAATTTACACACAAGAAATTTGAAAAAAAGCTAATAAGATTTCTAAGATAGTTGTCGAGCCTGATTTCTAAATTAGGTTTTCAATTTTTTCATGAATAAACATAAATGAAAAATGGCGATTTTTCTGTTTGACGTTCCCGGTGCCTGTTACGAACAGCAACATTGTTGAAACCACCTGAGTCTCATAAAGTAACATTAGTTCAAGATGTTTCAATATTATATAATTACCCAAAAAAAATTATATAAAAATTATTTGCTGAAATAATGTTTTCTACGATTTTCTATAATTTTACATTTTTTCTAAAGGTAAATAGCAAGAATTTTGAATAAAAACAATATAATTATTAAGGAATTTCTTTTTAAAGTTATTATTGTTAACATTAAAAACAAATTTATTAAATAAATGTATTATTCAGGCATTTACGACAGAAAATGCGATTTTTGGTCCATTTTTTTAGTTCGGAACTTTATGGTAATTTTAGCAAACTTCATAATTTTTTAGTAATCTTACGATTTCTTTCAAGAAATTTGATAAGCAAATGCATTATGCGGGTACTTATCGGCATACCAATTTTATTCAATGCAAGTCCTTTCATTTCAGGACTTTATGATAATTTCAGCAACATTCGTAATTAGTTGATAAATCTTAGAATTTTTTTAACAAATTCAATACACAAATACATTAATCAGACATTTTTCGACAGAAAAATTCTTTTTTTTCGATGTCAACATTCTTAATTCGGAATTTCATGATAATTTCAGCAAAATTCAAAATTTTTATATCAATTTTATGATTTTTTAAAATAAATTTATTAAACATGTGCATTATTTGGAAATTTGTCAACGAAAAAGTGCTTTTTTCAATCTTAGTCCCTTCAGTTTAATTTTCTGGTTACATTCATTCTTTTAATAAGCCTGAAACTTTAGAATCGAGTAGAATGACTTTTTTCCACTTTTGTCTACTATACAGTATTTTTGATTAACCTTATTCAAAGGATGAAAACAATAAGAAACTTAAACTGAAATTATTGAATTGATAAAATGTCAACAAATATCCAAATAATGCATAAGTTTATTAAAGTTGTTAAAGCACCATAGAGTTTATCAACTAATCATGAATATTGCTGAATGTTGTCTGACATCGAAAAAAAATGTTTCCTCGACATATGTCCCAATAGTGCATTTCTTAAATTTTAGTTTAAATCATAAAATTAATTAAAACATGAATTTTCTGAAAGTCTCATAAAGTTCCTAAATAAAAAAGTGACATAAAAAAAAACTAATTATCCTATCGAAAAATACCTGATTAATACATTTGTTTATTAAATTTGTTTATAATATTAACAAAAACAGTTTTAAAAAAGAAATTTCTTCATCATTATATTATGGAAAATCATAGAAAACATTCCTTTAATCAATAATTTATTCACACAAGATTTTTTGCTTATTATACAATAGTCTAATTTAAAAATCTTATCAGCTTTTCTTAAAATGTTGTTGTCCAAAGCAATCAATATTTGTAGGCTCTACGTTATTTCAAATCAAAAAAGAAATTTTATTCCCACTGGGTACTGGTGTATTATTCATACAATATTTTACATAAGAAATGTGTGTCGTGTTTTTCATTCCTCTGGAGCTGACAGTGACACTGTTTAAGATCATAGGTATATAATAAAAATTATTACGTCATAAAATTATAATTTCCATTACATAGCAGCTTATAAGTATGTAATTTGCCATTATATATGTCTGACGACATAACTTTTGTTGTCATAGATATATAATGGTTTATGAGAAAAAATGAGAACTTTCGGTTCACTCCAGAGGCATAGGGAACGGTCGTCTTCATGCATGTGGAAAATAAAATACTTTTGACATTTTCTGATATTAACTTTACCTTTCTGGATTGAACTTTCCGGTGGAAACTAGCTTCCAAAGCCGGTCTTGACAACTGTTGTTGCAAAACTGCGGCAAGATCAAGATGGGCTGTCGCGTCAGCTTCGACCTGCCGCAACATACTCTCCCAAACTCTTCGCATTCCGCTCGAATCTCTGGATTCTCCGGCTCGATTTCGAAAATCGTCGACCAGCCGACGCACGTTGGCGGAATGAATCTCCATTGCACCACCCAATTCTTGGGCAAATTCCGATACTGAAACAATAACCAAAAATTCTGCTCTTATTATTCAAATTTAGAACATCAAATTTAAGAAGACACTTTCAAAGCTCTTTTTCTTTCTCGTAATCAATTCGAATCCGACATCTATTTTTCGCCTGGGTTTTACGTTTGCTTTTTAAGTTTTTCTAATCAAAGTATTTTTCAAAAAATAAAATATCTCTCTATTGATGTAACATTGCAGAAAATTACTGTGGCAGGTTTGCACCCGGTTAGGGCATTGCCTAGACCGTTCAATCTAGATGGTCTTTTCGGGCATTCCCAGTAGTCTTGCGCGCGCCACGACGCGCGTCTATTTATGTTTTTCATATGAAAAAGAATAAACCAAATGCCTATATTTTCTATGTTATTTATATTTAATTAATGTTACAAAATATTAGCATAAAATAATTAGAAGGCACCACGGGATGCGTTCTGTACCTGTAACTATAATTAATATTTTATAACAAGATTCAAACAAATTTCGTCTTTTTTGGTAAACATTTATTATATTTTTGTTATTCGAGGTTAATGCTAATCACTGTACATATTTTGATTATAAGAGTAGATAAATCCTTACAAAGTTGGGTAAAAAATTATATTATTAAACGCAAATTTATTATATGCAGGATATATTCTTCCAGGTTATTATGATTTTTTATTTGAACCTTCAAAAATTACATTGAAAAAATAATGCACATATGAAAATATTTTTTGGCAATTTTTTAAAAGACTAATAAAATACACGTTTCTGTTAATTATTGTCGAATCTCGGGCTTGATAAAGTCTCCAAATTTACTCTATACTTTAAACATTAAAATTTAAGAAAAAAATAAATATTATTTTTATTAAAGATAAAATACGAGTATATTAAAATGAAACTAATAATTATTATATTTTTAAACGACACTAAAATTATTGAAATTATCTATTAAAAATACCATGTTAAAAAAATAAATACTTGAAAATTTATCATGTGGGGTGATGGTGTTAGCAAAAATGTGGTTTATGGTGGTGGTTGAAGGGGAAAATGTGCTATCTGGGTGTAGCTGGAAGGGAAAGGTGTTATAACTGTTTTACAGAAAAATAGTCTCTTGTCTTAAAGGTTCAAGAATTGGGACAATTGCTTTTATTTCTTAACTTTCAACACTTTATTTTTAAAAATTCATCTTACTAGTTAAAAAATTCATAACTTTAATTACAAATTCATCCCTTTAGTTGAAAATCTGATTGAAAATTCGTTTGATTTTTTAACAGTGCATCTGTTTTGGCAGCATTTTCATTCGTTGAAATATCAACTATTACATTTTGTATCGAAAATCCATATTTTCAGGTTAAAAATTCAATAATTTGTTAAAAATTAATACATTTGTTGGAAAAGTTCAACTCTGCTTAAAATTTGAAATATTTTGTTAAAAATTCTTTTCCTTTTATTTTAAGATGTTCACAACTACATTTTCCTTGAGAATTCATTTTTTTAATGCAACTCTTTTTGTTTAAAGATTATTGTTTTTTTTCAAAATTTTCCCATTCAGTTTAAAATTGATATTTGTATGTTGAAATTGTAACTATTTGGTTAAAAGTGAAACTATTTGGTTGTAAAAGCAACTCTTTCAGTAAAAAGACAATTTTTAACAAAACCGTTTACTCTGAAAATCAATAAGTTTAAATTTCAGTATAAAAACTAACGAATTTTTAACCAAATAATTACATTTTCATCCAAAAACATTAATTTTTAACAAAATAGTTAAACTTTTAAATAAGTAGATAAATTTTCAACCAAAAAAGATAAAACTCCGACGAAAAATGTAATAGTTGATATTTGAACTAAAAAATAATATAAATGGAATAAGAAATTGCATTCAAGAAAATTTTAAAATTTTCAACCACAGAGATAAACTGTTAACGAAAATAATAAATCTTTAACCAAAAAAAAATTTTTTTTAGGTTGTTCGTACTTAAACCAATTAGCGAAATGTTCAACCAAAAAGATTAATTTTTAACAAAAAAAAAAGGAATGATCAACACAATAAATAAATTTTCAAATAAAATTATTATAGTTGATATTTCTACAAGAAAAAAATCTTAATTTACATAAAAAACATTCGAACTCAAATAAAAAAGACGAATTTTAAACAAAATAATTGAATCTTTAACGAAGGAGCTTGAACAAAAGAGAATTCACAACCACAATAATACAGCTGCAGATGTTTTGACAATTAATTTTAAAAAGTCTGCGCACAATTGTGGGGGATATACTAAGACTGAGCACATAGCGTGGGTTTCACACATTAACGAGCGCGAAGCGCGAGCTGCATATATTATCGAGCACAAAGCTCTAGAAATAAAGAAAAAATAAAAATTTCAATAAAATTGTTGAGTTTTTAACCGAAAAAGGCCAATTTTCAACAAAAAAAATAGTTGAATTTTGAACCAAAAGGGATACATTTTAATTTTGTTCATTTTTAGTCAGAAAATCAATTTTCTACGTATAGAAATGAATTTTTAACCAAGAAAAAATTTTCAGCCGAGTCTATTTGAGTAGAAAGTTATTCTTTTTTTGTTGAAAATTTATCTTACTGATTGAGGATTCAACTATTTTGTTGACAACTCTTTTTATATCCTCATCCTTATGAGAAGGTATTGGTTTTATGCAAATTTTCACTTAGTCGGTTTTCATATACTCTGCACGTTTTGAGACCTCTTGAGACAGAAAAATTATTTTTATGAAAGTGTCTGTCAGTCTGTCTGTAGTCTCTATTCTGTAAGCACAATAACTTGCAAAAGATTGATCAGATTGGATTCTGCTTTGACACTCTTTTTTAAGGCCTAAAAAGAAAGAACAGGTTGGTAAACCAGCTATTTTGGATGAAAATTCAAAAATTGAGCACATTTTCAAAATATTTGAGACTATTTTTTTCAAGACTTAAAAATTCTATAGACGGCTATTTAAAGTACTCGGAAACACGAACAATTTATCCTAATGATTTTTTTCGATCCAAAAAAATAAAAAAAAACAAAAAACAAAATGAAAATTTTAAGCCAAACAAGGCATGATATGAACAAAAGTCAAGGGAAGAAAAAGGTTTATTTTTTAAAGCCCGACAAGATTTATTATGACAACTTCTTGAATTTTGTCGAAAAGTCGAAAATTCAAATTTTGATCATACAAAAAATAATGTAAACTCAAAAATTCCATTTTACGGCCAGTCTATGCAAGATAAACGAAAAAAACCTTAACTTTCGAAAAGTGTTTGTAGCACTTTTTGCTAACTTTTCTTACCGAACAATAATTATTTATAGATTTTTGTAAATATATGGATGATTTATATTGAAGTGGTAAAAAAGAATTCAATCCTGCAAAGTTTTGATGATATTGCCTGATATCTCACGCATTATCTAATTCTCCGACGAGAAGTTCGGTCTTGTATTCTAACATTTACAAAAAGTTGTCATCCAATTTTACATCAGCAATGGAATTTGATAACAAACATGATAAAAAATGCCATGCTTCAAAGGAATATTACTTAATGTTAATGTTCATACCAATGGAAAATAAAAACTCAAACATTACCTCATGATTAACACAAATACGAACACCCGAACTTGCCCAGCTTGTCCATGATCGACTTCGAATTTCGATTCGATTATTATTCCCAATAGTGACCCAAAAATACTTGCGCATACTTGAACTGTACGGCGCTCATTGGCTCTAGGCCTCTAGTTCGCGTACGTATTTTAAAATCAAGTACAACCGTAGCCAATAAACGTCACTAAAATCCATCTAGTGCCTCGTTTCGCGCGCGTGTAGCTATCAAAGAAGGAATTGCTTTCACTAACGCATCATGCCACACGCAAATAGCAATCAAAATCGAATATCGTGACAAAATCGAATGCATCCTGCATTAACCTTTTACAAGATAGATGCCATTAAATCCATCTATTACTGTGGAGTTTAAACATCAAGAATGTACACCCACACGGAAAAGAATATGGAACTGTAATGTACCATTGGGAGTGCAGGAATCATTGGAGCCTGTGTT
>JAAAKG020095626.1:0-16114 GCA_010014905.2 Druon quercuslanigerum
GACTCTTTAACTGTAAATTTAAAAAAGTCCGGTTTCTCCATGTTTATAACTTAAGGCGTTGCAATTTTTTGAAAAAAGCTAACTTGGCTCCTAATACAGCTAGCGAGCCCATTATTTTTTAAATTGAAGAGAAAAGAGGAAGCAATACAAAGGTAAGTTTTAAAAATCGCTATGAAGAAATTCGGGGAAGTTATTGAGTTTTAGACGCACGTATAACATTGTGCAATAAGCAAATGCATTTTTCAATGAACAATAAATAGAAATGACGACTTTTAATCGAGTCTTTTGATAGTGCAAGCCTAAAGAAATTGAATTATACGTTGCAGAAACTTGTACGACGTTTTTTCATATCTTTATAACATTGGTTATCTAACCGTTTTTGTTGTCAAAAAACGATTATTCATAACCTGTCAAAAATGTTAAATCGAAAAAAATCATGGAAAAAATCACAGCGGGCAGTTTGTGATAATTTAACGTGTTTTATTTATTCAGCACGATACAAACAAAATTATTGAAAAAATAGCGTTTTGTAAGATTTTTTGTCAATAACTAATTAGTGAATTCGCTAATTTTAACGCGCGACGTCTCATTTGACGAGGATTTTTAAGCGTTAAAAATGGGTAAAATACAGATTCTTCCTAATAATATCCAGCCGAGCGACAGTCAAAAAACGATTTTTCAGATATGTTTGAATTATTTAAACTATGTTGTCGGAAGAATCACGGATGGATAACGCGAGGATTTGTTCAACACCAGTATTCAAACATATTTTGAACGTGAAATCGAGACTGTCCTTTAGTCGAAAAAATACATTAGACTGAAACCAGATAGCCTGGACTATAGGCCCGCGCAGGTATTCTAAAATACTAAAACAAAAACTTTAAACACTAAATAACACTGAACATCTTCTAAAAAAGACTTTGTGGATTAGGCTTACTGGGGATGACACGGTGATAAGAAATTGTATGCTTTAGAACTTTTTATATAACTACTTTTGCTCTAAAGTACTTTTAAAATGAGATATTTTAAAAAAATGAAATTTTGCACGCCATTTTTTTAGCAGTAGCCTGACTTGTCGGATCTTTTTTGGTTTTGATTAGGGCCCAAAAATGAAAATAATTGCCAAGTTTGGTCTTATTCTGACCTTTTGCAAGGTAAGGCCTTTTTTGGGTTTTCATTGACTGGACAATAAGATGGTTAGGGCATGTTGAGAGAATGAAAGATGAACGACTAACGAAACAAGCGTATCAAGGTAAAGTAAATGGTAGCGTGGTCAGAGACAGACCGCGTAAAGAATGGTCGTAATGTGTGAATGAGATCCTAGTTAGAAGAGACATTAAAAGCCTCAGAAACACAAGGGCTTGCATAAAAAAATGCATGGACGTGAAAGAAGCTAGAAAAGCATGCCAGGATAGAAAAGTATGGCGGCAAATAGTTAATAAAAACTGAGTCAGTAGAGTGAATGGCGCCAGAAAAAAAAGACTTTATATACTAATGGTCCCAAGTGGGGCACCTCACATTCAGACTTTGCAAGGATCTTAACTTGGGGTGATTACTAGAGAGATTGATCAGCAACCTGGGTCGGAGCAGTGTTGCGGAACGAACGTACATAATATATTAATATATATTACAATATATTATTATATATAAATTTTTGATGTGAACTCCCATTTAACACAACGCTGCTAAATGTTGGTGACCTCCTCAGCATAAAACATGAACCAGCAATGAATCTCGTTTGAAACTAATCAACCCCCCCCCCCCCGTCATAATTCAAAATTAAGTGGGTCTGTTGTTTTAACTAGACTCTCCACTCCAGACGCTTTAAGATACTCTTTGAGTGAATTATTAGAAGATGAAGCAATAAAGCAGCACAACTGAGATGTAGAACACGATGCGATAGAAAATTCAAATGAGAAAGTCTGTGTCACTGAGGTTAGGTATATAAATTATAAGTTTAAAAACAGTAAGACTGCTGTGTAGATAATACGTGTAATGTCAAACTGTAAAAATAAAATTACAAATGAGCAAATACAGTAGCTGATGTATATAATAGTTAAATAATAGTTAAATTAAACCAAAAAAAGACCTTTTAACAAATAAACTGAACCTTTAACCGAAACAGACTAATTTTTAATTCCAAAAGAGTGACAAAATAAGTGACTTTTCAACGAAAAAATATCAAATTCTTAGCAAGAAAAGTGTAAAGCTAAAGTGATGAATCATTAACAAACAAAAAAGTCTATTTTGAACGAAATGGTTGAATTTTCAACCCAAAAGATTAATTTTTTACTTAAAAAGACTTTCTTGACAATAGAGCAAACTTTTTAGCAAAATAGTTAAATTTTCACACAAAAAATTATTTGTAAAAATATGTAACCATAATACATATAATATAATGTAATGTAATTTAATTTAATATAATGTGACGTAATGCAATATAATGAAATATAATATAATAACATAAGATAATATGATAAAAAAGTTGGTAGAAAAAGGTTTTTCAAGTATATTAAGGAATTATCAACCAAGAAGATGAATTTTAACATAGCAGGTACACTTTTAACCAAGTAGTTGATTTCTGAACTAAAAAAGGTTAATCAGACGCTGTTTACAAACAGTGAAAATCTGGAAAATTTAAGAATGTATGTATGTCTATCTGTATGACTGTATTTCTGTCTGTATATATATATCAAATAAAAATGTTGTCAAAGTTTCTTATAAACGAAGAGAAGGCTTGCAAATTTTCTGAATAAAATTTTTAATTTCGATGAAAATTATCAAAGTCATATACTTTTGAAAATTTTGAAAATGTTCAGAAAAATAAAAAAAAATATTGTTAAGATAGATTAGGAAATTTCATTTAACTTTTTCAGTAGATATCAAATATAGTTATAAACTATCTCAGTTGAATTTTTCGATTAGACAAAGATACAAAAAATTAGATCTTTTTCAAAATTTGAAGAAAAAAATTTTTATGAGTTTTTGATTTTTTAAAGATTTTTTGGTACACGAAAAAATACTGGCCAATTATCCTATTAAAATTTAAAAATTAAATCAAAATTAAAAAAAAATTTATGTTTTTTAACATTCTGAAAATTTTAAAAAAACGGAAAAGTAATTTTAAATAGGTTAAGAAATATCAATCCAAATTTCTAAGAGAAAATATGCAAATTTGATTTTTAAGAGATCCGTAACTTTAAAGCGTTGTTTTCAGTAGATTGGAACAAAATTTATGAAATCTCGATGAAGTTTTGCAATTGGATACAAATTATCGAGCACGAAGCGGGAGTTTCGCAATCAAAATGTGATCGTAAAAGCCGTAGGTGCTTTGAGAACCTTCTTTTAAAAAAATCAAACAAAATTTCAGTTACAATGTATGGCTATAATTCCTCAGAAGCTTGAATCGCAATTTTCGATTTAAGTTATAATATTTATCATATTTGAAAAATGTAGTTAAAGTGTATGCAGTAAACGTACGAAAACGAGCGCAAAGCGCCAGAACGAAGCCGCGCGCCCTCGCCGCGCTCAAACGCGTTTTTGTTAATTTTTTTCGGAAACAGCTATAGGCACAGGAAAAAATTTAGATAAAATTTTAAAGCTCTAAAAAAATTGACACAGAAATAAATGATTTTTTCCTATTAGCAGAAGCTTTTCAAAAACATTAAAAAGAATCAAAATGGTAGGAGCGGTAAATTAGTGAGAAGGAATTTAAAAAAATTTAAGAAACAATTTCTTACATTTAAACATAAATTTTCTCTTGGTGTAGAATTAGAGGGCAGATGGCGTTAGGAGAAGAAGTGTCACTATAATTCGATTGATTTAAAAAAGGAAATAAGTATATTGCAATAAAAATCGCGGATAAAATTATAGATATCATTGTCCTTACCTTTCGGGAAAATCGCCAAGAGAAAGGATGCAGTAGAAATCAGAATATTTATTTTCTTCAAGCACATCTTGAAGGACGCCATTGTGCAATATTTTCAACTTCACTTCCTTAACAATGTAGAAGCAAGATTCAATATACACTGAGAGACTTTTTCTTAGAATAAATGAAAACATGAATGAGTATTTATTATAGTATTGTCTCAAAATAGAAAAACAGGGTTTTCGTATCAAAAATTAATATAGTGCGTTTCGGCCGTCAACGCTAATATTTTTGTTTGAACAAATGGAAACGATGTTGCATTAACTCTTACAAAACTTGTGAAACTTTAAAATTCACTGTATCAATGTTGTCAGGCGAGGTTAAATTCTACTACTTGTCATATCTAGAACTGAGCTACTGATAATTAGTAGAAATGTACTGATTACATTAGTTAAATAAAAATTATTGATTCATTCAGTTATCCGAAAAAATAGAGCATGGTCGCCGAACTACTGATTGATCAGTAATTTACAAAAATAAAAACTCACCACATTTGGGTGGTGCTCTACTCAACCGATATTAATAGCGCGCTTTAAAAAAATATATTCTTTTATTAAATCAAAACACTTTTAATGTATTTTTTTCAGTGTATTTTATTAGGTTTCAAAAGCAACAAACAATTTATTTCGATAAAGATATTTTTTCAACTGTCACTATCATTATCACAGAATAATAAATTTTTCGTATTCTCCATCAGATAAAATTCAATAAACTGATTAATTAGTAAAAATTTTATTAATTACAAGAGTAAATATTATGAAATAATTGATTCATCAGTCAAAAGTTAGTTAACTGATTTAATTAGTAGAATTTTTACTAATTTAAAGTAAGAGAATACATTATGGAATATTTGGCAAAAATCTCAGCAAACCGTCGTTGCTTGAAAACTCAGGGCAGTATGAGTAATGTCTGGGCTCTTTTTCACGAGTGATTTGTTGCTTCAGACTTTTTCTTAATAGATAGAATAAACATTTTATAACTTTCAATGATTAAATTGATTTTTTATAAAACAGATTTTTTTAAAGAATCTGATAATATTCTTTATAAATAGCAGTGTCTAATTTGATATCTCAGCAACTCAGTACAATAAACTTGAGTGTATTGGATGTAATATTTTATAAATTGTACTCAATGACTTAAATCTTATTGCATTGGTGCATAAATTTCGTGAGAATGAATTCCTAACATTTTAAAACCCATGGTAAATGAATAAATTGAAAATAGTAAGAGTTGACTTTTATTTAAAATTTTGTGAAACATAACCTCAAAATCAAGAATAATGATTTCATAGTTTTCCAGGGCCGTACCGATGCTGGTGCAAACGGTGCGGTGCACTAGGGCTCCCGACTCTGACTGTATTTTATTACCCTATGTTTATTTTTTTTTTTTTAGAAAAAAGGGTCCCAGTGATTCTTTTGCACAAGGGCCCTTAAGAGCTTTGAGACGGCCCTGTAGTTTGCTATGCTTCTCAGGTTTCTGTGAAATTCATATTCACAATATCAATTTCTAAAATACGTTTTAGAGATTTTGAGATTCACTTAGTGAAAAATTAGTGACAAGAATATTATTTTTTGATAGCGTTTATTCTTGAAATAGAGATTCATAATATTTCGTATTTAAACTACTACTTTTTCGTCTTTGTGTTTAAAATACCCGTGTAATAATAATAAACTTCGGTACTGTAAAACGAATAAGAGTAAAAAAAACCCTCTGTTTTCCATAGTTTGGGACAGTATTATACTAAATTATAATTCAGTTTATCCATTTATTGTAACAAAAGGGCACTCAGTGACCACCAACAGCATCAGTGCTGGATTAAGTGGAGGGCTGCGGGGGCTGCACACTGAGCCCCTCTTTTGAAGAGACCTCCAAATTCTAGGACATTTTTTTTTAAACATTTAAATTTTTAATCTAAACAATGGGATCATATTTCTCCTTGCCCTGCGACTTATGGAACCTCAGGGCCCCAGTACGATTCACAGCACGAATCAAAGCAGAATTATCAGCACAATTTAATTTTTAATCATCTTAAAACCATTTCTTAAATTTCAAATTTCAATTGTCGCGCCAAAAAAATAAAACATTTGCATTTTTTATAAATAAATTTTAATTAATTTGAACGAGTTTGAGTATATTCTTTATGTTTGAAAGAGGATAAAAATGTCTAGAAAATAAAAAAGTGGAGCATTTAAAAGGTAACAAAAAAAATAGAGAAGAATTTGACAATAAATTTCCCAAAATTATCAACCTATTTCACCTCCAAATGACTGGTTACTGGTAATACTAGCAATTTGGAAATCAATAAAAATTCTGTAGCAGAAAACGAAAGATTATTAGAAGAATCTGTTCAGCGTAAACAAGAATAATCAGGTTTGTAGGTTTTATTCTTCTAAAACATAAATTTAAGTTAACTGTGAAATAAATTAAAATATTAATTAGAATTGTTTAAAATAATTTCATGTTTTTTTAAATAATATTAAAATTTATTAACAGGATTTGAAAGTAACAATGTAGACAGTGACGAATTAAATATCATAACTAATGGGACAGGCAATGATAGTAGTGCTGATATACAAAATAAAGATGTGGAAGTGCAAAATGAGAATTCACACATTTTGAACACACTTCCAGATATTTATATTATTTACATTTTAATTTGGAATTTGATGCAGGCATACTATTGTGTTTTTACCATGCAAGAGAAAACTTTTCTTTCTCTTGCTTCTTTTTCGCGATGAATTTTTCCTGTTGCATTTTATTTTTCATTTTTCTTTCGTGTGATGTCTATATTTCTACAACAATTCATTAAAAGTAATTTCCACTGTAAAAGTCAATACAATTTAACAAAGTGCGCAAAAATCGCTAAACATTTAACAGATTCATTTATTTACGTTCATAAGCAAAATAAGCAAAGATCCAGCTTTATGGCCAAAAATTAGATACTGACTTCTCTGCTTCTTCTCCGCAATATAAATCTGAAAGACTTACGAGGTCTTTGAATCTTTCCCTCTTTGATAGAACTTCTGCGAATAAAGAAACGCATGCACGTAAATGCTTAATGTTCAACAAAAAAGGATTCGCGATTATTCGTAAACTATAAAAGATATTTAATTTTTCTTTTTTTTATATTAAAGGTGACTAAAAGGGCTACGGCGAACAAACCTAATACGTCTTCCAATCTCCATCACTGTCGGCATATTCAATGGAAAGTGACCTCCATATTTCTCTAATATCAAGAGAGAGAGAGAGAGCTGTTTCAGGTTGAACACCCGCTTCCCTGCAAGCTTTCTCTTCATGATAGACTAAACATTCTCAATAGGATTGGCATCGGGAGACTGTGAAGGCCAATCCATTGTCTCGATGCAACTTTCCAGTTTCCACGAGGTGCAGAGGCGACTGCGATGTATAGGGTCGTTATCTTCTTGCAAGACTTAATCTTCACTTTCAGCACCAAATAATTTCTTTACTGATCTCAAAAGACCACGTTGATAAATTTGGAACATTTTTTGAGCATTGAAATTCTCCGTAAAAAGCTCCAAACAACCAAAACTTTCTCCTCATTTGGCGTAGTTACTCGAGAACTGTCTCTACCAGGCAAATCATCGACACTTTTTGTGGCTTTAAAACGTTACACCCACTGTTGCACAAACTTTTTCGTCTTTTTAATGTATTTTGCACACGCAGCATTTTTCATTTTTAGACCCAGCGGATGCCAGCACAAGAAGACAGCTTCAAACCTTTTCGCGTATGCAGCAGACATTTCGATTTATGTTTGCTCTTTACAACAATTCGAGCGATACTAAAACTAACGGATATTCTCGCCGTAGCTCTTTTAGTGAACTTTAATTTAAAAAAAAAAGAGAAATTAAATATCTTTTGTGGTTTACGAATAATCCCGATTCCTTTTTTGCTGAACAGACTCTGAATCTACAGGAAACGTGTTCTTCTATGCTTTTAAATTATTTTCCAGTAATTTAACAAATTCGTTGTTGAAGTATGGTTTCTCAAACTGGAAACATGTGCACAAAAAACTCAATGGTAACGTAAATAGTAATGTACATAAGAACTGTATAGGTGCTTGGTGTACGCGAATTAACAACACACCCAGTATTGATAAGGAATTGATATCGGAAATAAAAACAGAAGTTGAATATTGGACGGAAGTATTAAAGCGTGTGGTGGAGGTAGTACGATTTCTATGCGAACGTGGTCTTGCATTTCGAGGTGGAACGAGACGTTCGGATCTTTTGAATTTTAAATTATATGGCAATAAAGGCCGGGGTTAAGCTCCGTTTTTGTCAAAAACTATTGTCGAAGAGTTTATTGATTTAATGGCTAATAAAGTACTCAATCACATAATCGAAAAAATTAAAGAGGCAACACACTTTGGGCTTATTACGGATTCAACGCCGGATATTTCTCACGAGGACGAATTGTCTATATTTTTTCGTTACTATTTACATGGATATGTGTATGAAAGACTTTTACAATTCTTAAAAATATTAAGACAAACACTAGATAATTACTTTCTGAAGTAACACTGCAAGTGCGAACTGCTAATAATATTTCTATTAGTAACTGTAGAGGCCAATTTTATGATAATGCTAGGAACATGGCTGGAAAATATGCTGGAGTACAAGCCCGTATTAAGGAGTTAAATTCATTAGCTTTATTCGTTTCATTGAAGCTATTAATTTTTTGGGGTTTTAAGTGCTCTGTATGCTTTTTTGTAGCTTCTCCATATCGGTGGGAAATACTGATGAACTACTCTAATTCGTCCCTAAAAAGCCTGTCAAAAACTCGGTGGTCTTGTCGCGATGATGCAAATTCGGCTTTATTTGATAATTATTCCGGAATATATGATGCTTTGTTTCTTTTTGTTGAAAGTTACGATGAAAGTCCTAAGATCCGATTTAATGCAGCCAACCTCCAGAATCAAATGAAAAAATTAGAGATAGATTTTATGACTGAGTTTTTGCATGAAATCCTTGACTGTTATAATAAAACCAGCCAATTTTTACAATCAGTAGAGCTAGACTTGGTTACCGGCGACAGTATTTTAAAATCGTTAGTCGTATTTCTCAATACAGTGTATGATAAGTTTGATGATACTGAAAAAAGGCCAAGCAGTCAGGAGATTCCGTTAGCCAGCATTATCAGGATGAAGATAAACGTATCAAAAGAAAAAAAACTGCCACATAGCAGTACTGAAACTTCTCCAAGCTTAGCTGGCAGAAGAAAGTTCAAAATTGAAAGCTTTTCAATTATGGTAGACAAGCTTAAAGTCAAAATGGAGAAACGAAGTTCAGCTTATAGCGAGATTACAGACATTCCTTTATTAAAACCGGAGCACAAGGACAAGCAGAAATTACCAGCTGTAATAATTCTAAAGTGGATGGTAGATTCTGACATATCGTCGATATTTCCAAATGTTTATATTGCATTCCGAATTTTATAAAACTATTTCCATCACGAATTGTGAAGCTGAAAGATCTTTCTCGACTCTAGCTAGAGTCAAGACGGAATCCCGTTTAACTATGACTGACAAAAGACTGTCAGGACTCAGCTTACTGGCAATTCACAAAGATCTTCTGAACTCATTACCAGGGGTGTTAGTTGAAGTTTGCCGGTTTTTTCAATAAATAAAACACTTAATCCACAAGGGAATCTCAAAATTTTGTTATTTAAAGTATTGCCCATTGGATTCTACACATTTTGCCCATCTTTCAGGCAAATGATCGATAACATTCCAAAAAAACTTTTTCTCTTTCGAGGCAAACTATTTGACGAGCCATTTTTCGACTTCTTCAAAATTGGCGAAGCGCTGCTTTGCGAGTGAGTGTCCCATCAATGCGAAGAGGTGATAGTCTGACGGGGCGAGGTTTGGAAAGTACGGCGGATGCGATAATATTTCCCAATTCAATGCTTTTAATGTGTTCTTCACCAATTTAGCGGTATGAAACGGTGCGTTGTCATGTTATAAGATAACTTTTCAATGTCTTCGGGCCCATTCCGGCCGTTTTTCGATCAACGCATGATTCAAATTGATATGTTGTCGGTAGCGATCCATATTCACCGTCTCACCAGGTTTTAATAACTTGAAGTACATCACACTACACTGGTCCCACCAAACACAGAGCATTGTCTCACGGCCAAAGCGATTTGGCCTTGGAGTTGATGGGCCGACTTCACCAGGTGAAAGCCATGATTTTTTCCGCTTCGGGTTCTCGAAATTAATCCATTTTTCGTCCACCATGACAATTCGATGCAAAAAAGATTTCCTTTCGAACCGTTCAAGCAGTATTTCACAAATGGGTTTTTGATTTTCCATTTGTCTATCGTTCAGGTGGTGTGGTACCCATTTTCCATGCTTTTGGATTTTTCCCATGGCTTTTAAACGTTGGGAAATTGCTCCTCGGGTCACATTTAGTGTTTGTGGCAATTCTTGTTGCGATTGGGTTGGGTCTTCATCCAATAACGCCTACAATTGCTCGTCTTCGAACTTTTTCGCTGTATCAAAATGTTCATTGTCTATTAAATCGAAATCTCCACTTTTAAATTGACGAAACCATGTCTCACATGCTCTAATCACTGGAGCATCTTCACCATAAGTTTCGACCAGCAATCAATGAGCTTCAACTGCTTTTTCTTTTGATGAAATAAGAAAAGCAACGAATGCCGCAAATGCGATTTACTTGGAAGGAAACTCGACATATTCACTGAGGTAAACAACTATGATCCTATTATTTTTGGCAGAATGGAACTGTGTATTTTTAAAGGTAATAAGCATAGTCCATAGAAAAATATGACATAGATGCCCAATCATAGTAATGTATACATATCTCTAGCGAAATCTATGAGTAAAACCGGCAAACTTCAAAAAACACCCCTGGTATCTTTCGAAGATGCAATAAAAGAATTTGCTAACGGTAAGCATAATAATAAATTTAATTTTTAAAACTTTCACTTAATTATTTTGTATTGCTTTATTTACTTAAAAAAAGGGGCCTCAAAAAAGGCTTCAACCCTAGGCCCCAATTTGCCTTAATCCGGCACTGAACAGCATTTCTTGGATCTAGCTACATAGGCTCGTTAGCCACAAGGACAATTATTTTACTCTAAAAAAACTAATGTTAGAATTAGGTTTGCACAAGGTAAGGGAAGTGAAAAATCATGCCCGATTAAGGTCGCCAAATATTCGAAATGTATACATTGTCGCTACAGGTAAAAAGAAAATTTCCGGTATTGCCCATTTTGTCAATGAATTAAAAAAGATGTGATATGTAAAGCATACTGAAGGGACTAACAGGCATTTTAGGGAAAGGTCATGTTCAGGTTTTGACTTTTAACCTGTTACCACAAGTGGATAGAAAGCACTAGGGGCTAGTACGAAATTGTTTCTGCTGCCATATTTGTTTAATTTCCAACGATTGATTAATTTAGTAAAATTATCTCGTAAATTTTGTACTATTTTTTATTAACGACTAATGAAATTATCAAATATTACTATATCATTAGTCAAGTTCTCATTTAGCAATTCCGGGTGACCAGTCAACCATAAAAAAATTCCAGCCAAATTTGTGATTTTTTAGGTGAAAAATTGCAAGTTACCCAGCTAAATTATAGGTGTTTACAATAAGGAAAATTCCAAACTAATAAATGCTCAGAATTCTCTTAAAAAAGGAGCGATTGTCTAATTTTTTATAATTATTCTTTGATGTAGCATACACACTCCTAAGGATCTAGTGGGAAATATAATTCATTTTCCACAAATTAGTGGAATTTTCACGACATGATACTTTAAACTAATGGAAATCTTTTATATTTAAGACAAAACATGCTTCCCGTTTTGTTCTTCTAATATTTTTAAAATATGATCTTTCAAAAATGGAGTAAATCCATTTCCAGAAAAAAATTTCAAATTTCAAATTTATTTATTTATTAAGAAAAGACTTTGCTACCATTAAAGATGAATTTTTAAAAGAATGCTAAAATTCACAACCCAAAAGGGCAAATGATTTTTAAACGGAAACAGATAAAATTTCATTGAAAAAAGTATGAATTTTAAAACAAAACAAAACTAATTTTCCCTGCAGACATGGAATTTTCAACCGAGAAATGCGAATTTTGTGCAAAAAAAATAACTTTTAACAAAACAGTTAAATTCTCAAACCAAGGAGATAAACCTTTACTTAAAAAAACAAATGTTCAATAATTATTTTAACTCTCACACACGCACTTAAATTTCAAAAAAAATTATGCATTTCAAATCAAATAGTTCGACTTTCAACCAAAGAGATGACTTTACAACTAAAAATATGAACTTTCCAAAAAAAGATTTATTTCTAAAAAAAAGTGGTTCCACCAAAATTTTCAAAGCTGTTGAATTCTCGAGAATATGTGATTCATTTTTAATCAAACAGTTTTATTTGTATCCAGGAATATAAAAGTTCTACTAAAACTGATAAATTTCTAAAAAAAATACAAACCTTCAAAAACAACAAAAATGGAATTTTCATCCAAAAAAGATTTGAGTTTGAGTTTTCAATACCACAAGGAAATTTTCATGAAAATAGTTGAATATTCATCCAGAAAATATTTTGTTTGACTTTTCAAAAACCATATAAGAATTTTACTCAAAATGTACTTTTTCTACAATTGTCTAGGAAAAAAGGAATAACTACATTTTTAGTGTAAAAATTAATTTCCAACAAAAAAACGTATTTTAAACTAAATTGGTTACAATTTTAATCAAATAAATAAACTAATAATTAAAAAGATTAATTTTTAACAAAATAGGTGAACTTTTAACCAAATAGTTGAATTTTTAACTAAAGAAAGTAAATGTTCAATCAAAAATAGAATAGCTAAATTTTGGTTAATAAAATAAATATCAAACAAATTTAACAAAATATTTAAATTCTGAAGAAAAAAAAATTTATCTAAAATGGTGTTATTAATTACTTTTTGTAGGATACATAGTATTTGTTTTATTTATAAAAAACAACATTAGAAGTAAAAAACTACAATTTTTGGATGAACGACACAAGCTGAAAAAAAACTGAACAAAAGTTGTTCACTCAAAAAGAGCTAAAATTTTTTATTGATTATTTTTGACGGAATAAGTAGTTTTTGTATAAATTGTAAAAAATAACATTAAAAACAAAAAGAATGAAATTTGTTGAAAAACGACACATGCTCGTTAGTTCTAAAAATATCTCTAAGACGTTTGAACTTAATAAGTCAAATTCATGTTGGTGCATCGAGAAAATAATTAAAGAAGATATAATTTATTTTAAATATTTATATCCGCCAGATATAATGGTTTACTAATTTATGCCACTTGTTTAAAAATTGTTATTTACTCCTATTATTAAAAAAATTGATATTGCCAAATTTTTTCATGTTTACGCTTTTAAGATTAGGAAATAAAAAAACCAGGAAAATGAATGTAGATTTTACCTGCTTTATATGCATAAAACGAATCATTTCATGTGTGAAGCCTATTTTTAAGTTTTAAGAAATTGCAATCTCACTGTTTTGAAAAAGGTTAAATCTGTTAGGCAATCTCGTTTTTTTAAACTACCAATTGCTAATGTTTAACATTTCTATAGCCTTTTTAAAATTAGTATTTACAGTCTTAAATAAATTCGCGTTTTCTTTAGAAAAGTGGATGGTTTTTATAATAAGCTGTACCATCTTTTAATGAAATCATCATTTTCCCCGTGTTTTAAAGAAACCTCCCATGTTTTCCTTTATTCCCGTTTTTTTCTGCTTAAAAGTTAATTCTTTTTAATTGAAAATTGTACTAGCATATATTTAGTACAGAATTCATCTCGAAAAAAACTCTTTTTTTCAAAAAGCAAGTGAATGTTAATCACTTTTGTAAAAAAAAATTATTTTTTATCCAAAATTCATTCCTTTTTTTGAAACTTGAAGAATTTGCTGAAAATTTGTTTCTTTTTCTTCTAAATTAATAGTTGTAGCTAAAAAATGAAATTCACCATTTTTCGTATAAAACTCAAATATTTTGTTTGAAAATTCATTTGTTTTCGGGTGAATTTAACTTTTTTCTATTTCTTCAAATCATTCTTGATCAAAATATCAACTATTAAATTTATCATTGAGACTTTAACTTTTACCTATGCAGTTAAATTTTCAATTTAAAAAATCAGTTTCAAACAAAATCGTTAAATTTTTAACCAAAAAAATAGGAATCATCAACAAGAAAGTGATTCAACCATAATCCAAAAAAGATTTCTGATGACTTTTCAATACCAAAGTAAGAATTTTAAGAAAAAGTACATTTTCAAGCGTAATAGTTGAATTTTCAACCCAAAGAGGTAAATTTTCAAGCAAAAAGAATGTAGTTGCAAAAAAATTGTTGAATTTTGAAACAAATAATAATATTTATAATTAAAAGATGATCTACAGGAAGAAGAAAATTCAAAAAAAAAATATAAATAGAAAGCAATAAAATTACTAAAAAGGTTACCACAAATCTTAATTTAAAAATTTCTCTGATTTCGCCCTAACCAACTTTTCATTTCCCCTGACCAATAACATCGAACGACTTTTTGAAAAATTTTAGTTTTAAATCCCTGTCATTTCAAAGTTCACTAAAGGTCCCTGAATTTTATTAAAATTGTTGTTGGTTGGGTGCGATTTTCACTCACCAGGTTCCTTTGGCGCGTAAAGTTAAATTAGAAATAACTTTCTCTAAAATTATTGCGTGTTATTTCTTTCATTAGATTAAAATCACGATTTCTGTTTTTCATTTTGTTTCTTCATTTTTTCTTGTATATATTTCTTGAAGTAAAACCAACCAAGAAGACTCTTTTCAAATGGACGTGCACATAAAAAATTAGTCCGCGTAGGCGGCAAGCACCCAACGCGATTTTTTCGAAAAAACGGCATGCATATCTTACATCCCAAGCGTTTCAGTTTGTTGCATTGTCGAAGAAAGTTCAATTTAAATAAAGACTATTCTCTTATAAAAGAATATTACTTTTAACATTCTGTAATTGTATAAATAATTCCAGGAAAAACTCAGTTTTAATGATTTCCTGGAAAAAATAAAGCAAATAGGATTTGTTTCAACAATTTTGAAATATGTTACATACAAAATATTACTGTTAACCTCCATGAACGGTGTCATTTATTCGAAAAATAATACGTTTTCAAGATTCATAGGAAGAAAAAATTGTTAAAACAAATAATAATTGTTTGAAAAACTGTGAATTAATTTTAAAAGATGCTGAAACTTTTTTTAAACCCGAATAGAAATTGTGCTATGGCTCAGACTGAGGCAAGACCACGACAAACCAGATCTGGTGCCCGATCTAGCCGCCCAATCGACACCCCGCCTGGCCCCGAACAATTTCCCGTTAAGAGCCATTTTTTAAATTTATAATTTCTTATACATTTTATTTTCGTCTGAAAATAACTCTAAACTTTCTTCGACAATTCGAGATACTGCAGTTAGTTTATTAGAACTTTTTTTATAGTGCATTTATCATATAACTTTTATGGCTTGTAATCAAGAATGTGAATTTAATTTAATAAAAGAGAAAACAAACAGGGTTTTGAAGAAAAAGTGAGATTATCTCTCTAGACGAGTTGTTTACATGTAAACCTAAAATGTCGGCTGAAGAGATACACTTAATTATTTTGATGATTTAAAAAAATATTCCCTTTTATCTATTCCAGATAAAAAAAGTACCACCATTTATCATAAACCAAATAATCTCCTTCGTACAAGAAAAATTTAAACCCTTAGAAGACACATTAGAAGCTTCCATTCCATATAAATCTGTTTTGAAGCACCTGTTTTGAAGCTCCTAATTTCACTTCGTCAAAAATCTTTTTTTTTCTTGGTAAGATAAATGCTTTCTCTTTTTTTCTTTGGACATTTTCGTAACGCGCACAAGGTAAATCACTGAGTGAATAAAAGCGAACTCAAGCGAATGGCCTGCGACATTTTTGTAACTGCTTGAAGCAGACGACACGATTAACGGCAAAGGGTACTGCGCGCTTTTTTCATACACTCTTGTATTGTTGTGAAGTTAATCCGCTGACCTAGCGGCGTCACTCTCTGGTCCGCTTGGACTACACTAGAAACTCGGATTATTTACATAGCTCGAAACGAAAAGAAACGTAAACAACTCGGAATGGTTACATTCTCCT
>JAAAKG020095648.1:0-16114 GCA_010014905.2 Druon quercuslanigerum
CTTTTCGGCTCATTAGAGACATAAGTATCCATTGAAAAGAAAAAAGAGGGAGAAAAAGAGAAAAAGTCAACCAAAAAATTGTATATATTTTTTTCCGTGATAAGGGTGCTGCATGAGTGCCGAAACGTTGGTGATTATTTTTGATAAATGATTTTTGATTATGATTTGACAATGATAAAGAAAAAAAGGACGAAAGAAATATAAAAAAAGAAAAGGAAGAGGATATGGTTGGTTGTCTTCTCATTTTTCTTTCCTCTTTTTTATTTTTTTCCAAATGTAAAAACGAATTTGTTTTTCTTTCTTTTTTTAAGGAGGCAACGAGAAGAAGAAAAGTTTTTTTCAGATTGCAAAGGAAACATTTTATGATGGTTGTCCAAATTTGGTCGCTAAATTCTTGATTTTATTTTCAGGAATATGTTACACTATACATTGATCATATTCAACAGAATTGATTCCCCTGCTTTGAGAGCATTTTGATCTGTGAGGTCTGTTATAGAGAATTATTTAATTATTGTTGTGTAAATGGAATAAAAATTTGAAATACTTGAACTAGATTCGAGATAAGAACAGATTATTCATTTGGAAGGTAACAGTAAATAATGTACCGGAAAGTACGACATACATAGATAAATAATGAAAACGTCTCGTGATCTAATCTTTGCCTCCTGTGCCGCCGCGGCGCAGATAATAGATAGACAGAAGACTTTTTTCATGATGCATAATCAGAGACTAACATAAGTAGTAAGCTGCTCAACGATTGATGACTTCGGATCACAGATATTATTAACCCCATAAACCTCATAAACCTACGGTTATTTTTTTATTCTACTATTTTCAGCCTTTTCCCATCTCATTACAAACTAAAGTGTCCGTTTTTATTGCTTTTTATCACGAATCATTGTTAGGGTTTTGTAGCCCCGGGCAGAAACTCTTATATATGTTTTTTTTAAAAGCTGATAAAATTCCAAAGATATTTGTCGAACCTGATATTTAAATTAGTCTTTCAATTTTTGTTATAAATAAATGAATATGACAAAAAATGGCAATTTTGTAATCATCGACGTTCCATAGATTTACATCATATAAAGATATTCCATCATGATACAATAAACAAACAAAAAATTTTATAAACAAATTATTTCTTGAAAATGTGTTTTCTATCATTTTAAATAGTTCAACGTCTTTTAAGTTATATTGCAAGACATTTATAAGGAAACATTATTGATGAAAACGGAAAACGTGAATTTATCAACTAAATGGTTCAATTTTTAACTAAAAACGATAAATTTTAAACAACAATGAAATAGTTACGTTTTTATTACAGAAAATTAATTTTCAACATGAAAAAGAATGATCAAGAAAACTGTTAAATTTCAACCAAAAAAATTAATTTTTAACAAAATCGTTAAGGTAAAAAAATGGAATATTTAAATTTTTAATTCAGAAAAATCAGCGCAAAAAATTAACTTTTAATAAAAGAAAATGATTCTTTTACATAATAGTACATTTTTCTACATCAAGTAGTTTAATTTTCAACTAAGAAGATTAATTTTTTACAAAAAAATAATATTAATTTTATAAATAATTATTTTTTGAAAATGTGTTTTCTATAATTTTCAATAATTTAACGTTTTTTAAGTTATATTGCAAGAAATTTGAATGAAAACAATATTTTAATGAAAAAAATTTCTCTTGAGATTATTCTTGTCAATATTATAAACAAATGTATTATTCAGGCATCCCAAATAATGCATTTTTTTATTAAATTTATTTTAAAAAATCATAAAATTTATCAACAAATTATGAATTATTCTGAAATTTCATGAGGTTCCTGATTTTAAAAAATTGGCATCCATGAGAACAAGTTTTTCTGACCACATATGCCTGAATAATGCATTTGTTTTTTAAATTTGTTTATAATATTAACCAGAATAGTCTTCAGAGAAATTTTTTTCATTAAATATTGTTTCCATTCAAATTTCTTGCAATATATGAAGAAGAATGATAGAAAACACATTTTCAACAAATAATTTGTTTATAAATTTTTGTTTGTTTATTGTATCATGATGTAATATCTTTATATAATGTTAAGAAAATTAATTTTCAACAAAAAAAGATTAATTTTTAATTCAAAAGAACGAATTTTTAACAAAACAGTTAAATTTCCTACCGGATAGCTTGAATTCATCAAAATAGTAGCATTTTCAACAAAATCTTTCAATTTATTATTATATTTTATCTTTTATATTTTTATATATTTATATTTTATTTTATCTATATATTTTATTACTATATTTTATCAATTTATATTTATCTTTCAATAAATTTTAAACAAAAATGAAATGGATACATTTTTATTACAAAAAATTAATCTTCAACATGAAAAAGAATGTTCAAGAAAACTGTTAAATTTCAACCCAAAAAATTAATTTTTAAAAAAATCGTTTAAACTTTAACCAAGTACTTGAATTTTCAACCAAGAAATATGAATTCTTAAAGAAAAATATTGCAGCTGAATTTTTAACTAAAATCCATCATTTTTAATTAAAAAAATTTGAATATTTAAATTTTTAATTCAGAAAAATCAGCGCAAACAATTAACTTTTAATAAAAGAAAAACGATTCTTTTACAAAATAGTACATTTTTTTTCTACATTAAACTTCAACCGATAAAATGAATTTTTAACAAAGCAGTTCAACTTGTAGCCACGAAGTTTAATTTTCAACTAAGAAGATTAATTTTTTACCAAAAAATGTTATTATTTTTATAAACAAATTATTTGTTGAAAATGTTTTTATATAATTTTCAATAATTTAACGTCTTTTAAGTTATATTGCAAGAAATTTGAATAGAAACAATATTTTAATGGAAAAAATTTATCTTAGGATTATTCTTGTAATTATTATAAACAAATTCATTTTTCAGGCATTTTTCGTCAGAAAAATTCGTTTTTTTCTATGTCAATTTTTAAAAATTAGGAACCCCATGATAATTTCAGAAAATTCATAATTTGTTGATGAATTTTATGATTTTATCAAAGAAATGCATTATTCAAGCACTTATCGACGGAAAAATTCGTTTTTTTCTATGTCAATTTTTAAAAATTAGGAACCCCATGATAATTTCAGAAAATTCATAATTTGTTGATGAATTTTATGATTTTATCAAAGAAATGCATTATTCAAGCACTTATCGACGGAAAAATTCGTTTTTTTCATAACTATTTGATAAATTTTATTTTTTTTAAACAAACTTAATTGCCAAAACAAATGCCAGAATACTGCATTTTTTGATGAACTTTGTCTAACAAAAACATAAAATTAAGCAACATATCCCAAATAATGCATTTGTTAATTAAATTTGTTTTAAAAATCATAAAGTTTATCAACAAATTATGAACTTTTCTGAAATTATCATGAGGCTCCTAATTTTAAAAAATTGACATCGATAAAAACGAATTTTTCCGACGACAAATGCCTGAATAATGCATTTGTTTAATAAATTTGTTTATAATAATAACAAGAATAATCTTAAAAGAAGTTTTTTTGAAATATTGTTTCCATTCAAGTTTCTTGTAATATAACTTTAAAAAAACGTTAAATTATTGAAAATGATAGAAAACACATTTTTAAGAAATAATTTGTGTATAAAAATTTTTTGTTTATTCTATCATGATGCAATACCTTTATTTATTGTAAATCTATGAAATATCGGCGATTACAACAATTTTCATATTATTGACGAGCACCGGAAACGTCAAATAGAAAAAATTGCCTTTTTTCGTCGTATTTATTTATTTATAAAAAAATTGAAAAACTAAATTAAAAATCAGGCTCAACAACTTTTTTTGAAATTTTATTAGCTTTAAAAAAACATCCAAATTGGTCCACAGGTTCAGCCGGAATCGTATTTTGGAACAAAAAATGTACTTTTTCCCCACTGTGTGTCATACGAACCAATATGAACATAGGGCCCAAAATTGACATTGGTCATAATGATACAGGGCCCAAATTCGGCACAGGGCCCAAAATTGACAGAGGGTCCAAAAAATTGGTAAAGGGCCCAAAATATATAACGGGCCCAAACTTGAGATAGGGCCAAAAAATAATACAGGTCCCAAAATTAATGTAGCACCTAAATTCGGAATAGGGCTTAAAATTGACAGAGGGTCCACAAAATTAACAAAGGGCCCAAAATAGATAACGTTCCTAAACTTGTTAGGTTGTCCAAAACAACCTGGGACTGATGGGGACCAAAATTGACATAGGACCCACAATAGGGCCCGAGAATAATACAGGGCCCAAAATTAATGTCTCTCCTAAATTCGACATAGGGTCCAAAATAGATAACGGGCCCAAACTTGATATAGGGTCTAAACATAATACGAGACCTAAAATTAATGTAGCACCTGAATTCGGCATAGGGCCCAAAATTGAAAGAAGTTCCTAAAAACTGACGAAGGGCCCAAAATAGATAGTGGGCCCAAACTTGATATAGGGCCCAAAATTGGAATCTTACAATTCATGAACCTTATTGTTCGGGTATTTTATTGTTCGAAAATCTTATTATTCAGAAAATTTCCGATTTCAATTACTGTTATTTTAAATTCAAATAATGATTTTCGAAACTTTAAGCATTAAAAATAATTTTTAAAAATAATCATTCGTTATTGCATTTTTAATCAATAAAATATATTTATAAAAAATTTAATTGTTTGATTCCGAGAATTTTCCAGTTTGTGTATTTTATTAATCGAGAATCTTACAGTCAGGAATTTTATTTTGCAGTATTTTTCAGTCGTCCCAGTTCAAAGTTGAGTCGCTTAATTTAATTTTTATTGCATTTTTCTTGTTTTGTTTTCTAATTTATTTTAATAACATTTTTTTACAGGAAAACTTTTTTTATGGGCATAATTAAAAGTTGATGCAAAAATAGTAAAGTCTCCTTGATTCGAGATGAATTGATTGACGTACTTGCCTTTTTTTATTTTAACTTCCTCTCTATGAGGAAGCAAATATATTTGCTAATTAATCCTAATGAGGAAGGAAACTACTCATTAAGTGAACATTACAAGATTTTAAATTGTAGAATTGAAATTTTTTGATTCTAAATTGTTAATTTTGAAGGGCGTTTTTTAAAAAGTATTACTGTAAAAGTAAAGACAAAAAATTAACATTGAAACTACAGGAATTTTGAATATCTGACCACTTTTAATTTAAAAGATCAAACCAATTTGGTACATTTTTCAGAACCGGAATATATAAAAAATAGGGCCAATTTAAGTCCGAGAACCAATTTACGTAAAAGTGTGTGGGGTCATTTAAAACTCGATTTTAAAAGTAAATTATATAGAATTATATTCGTAATATAAAATTACTTTCTAAATTAGATTTAATCTATATTTGATCAAAATTTCGATTTATTGCAGGGCCTTTCCCCTTGTTCCCGTTTTTTCGGAACTAAAAATTTAAATCTAAAGTTCATTCTTTTCGGTTCAAAAGTTAATTTCTAAAGTTTAGGTTACGAATTCATTTTTTTCGTTTAAAATGGTATTATTTGATTCATTATTTTGCTGAAAATAAATTAATTTTGTTTAAAACACACCTTTTTTTAGTTAAAAAAAGTGCCTTGACGAAAAGAAACTGCTTCAAAATTAAAAAATTTGATAGAAAATTTAACTGTTTTGTGGAAAATTATTCATATAATTATTTAAAATTATTTTTTTCAAGTGTAAATTCTACTATTCCTTATGTTTTTTTCTATTCTTTAGGTTTTTTGTTGGAAAATAAATTTTTCTAGTAGAAAATTGATCTTTTTCGTTGAAAATTTAATTATTTGCTTAAAAGTTAATGTTTTTCCTTAAAGTTCATAATTTTAATAGCAAATATACCCCTTTGGTTGAAGATTGAACTATTTTAATAAAAATTAATTTTTTCTCGTAAAAATTTTTTCTTATGATCATAGTTAAAATATATAATAAATAAAATTTCAAAAAATAATAATTTTAATTATAATATCTTTCTTGCGTTGTTTAAGAAAAAAATTTAAAAATTATACTCTTAATAAAAAATTTCTCCCAGTCTCAAAAATAATTTAGCCTTCATTAAATTGATTGGATGCCTTTCTGATACAAACTGATGCTGTACAAAATTTGAAATCAAAATAAAAAAGATGAGGTTTACAAAAAGACAATTTTCTTTTTTTAATTTTAAAAATATTAAAAAAATGTTTAATGGAAAACCTGGCCTTTTTATTTATTTTTTATTCATTTAAAAATTATTGTACTTGACAGAATCTAAACACACCTGAAAAAACCCTCTAATTTTTAGGGAACATTCTTTAGAATTTGAGTAAAAATCCTGAAAATTTGATGAATAATATTATAGGATACAGTTGATTTTAACTTAATATCTTACTAAAGTAAGTTAAGATTTCTATAATAAATATTTAACAAAATATTATTATAACAAATACTAAGGTTTACATTTATTTTGTGTTTCAGGTACGTATGACTAATGCAGTGGATTATTTTCTATTTCAAAAAAGAATTTCATAATCGTATTGGTAAGTAAAACATGGTATTGGACACTTTGATTACCCTTAAATCAACATTTTTTTTTATCTGGACTGAGTTTTTTATTCTACTTTTTGGTTGGAAATTTAATTTTTTTTTTAAATTCAACTATGGTTCATTATTATGGTTAACAATTATTTTTTTTACTGGAAATTAAGATTTTCATTAAGGTTGAAAAATCTTTTTTATTTTAAAATTTAAGTAGTTCGTTGCGAGTTCAATTATTTTGTTGAGGATTCATTTTTTTCTGAAAATTAATCTTCTGGGTTAAAAATCAACTTTTTTCTTGAATAATTAATCTTTTCTTGAAAATACATCTTTTTGATTATAAACTGAACTATTTTACTAAAAATTCAATTTATTACTTGAGAATTAGTTTTTTTCTCTGAAAATGTAATTATTTCCATTTTTGTTAAAAATAGATATTTTTAATTAAAATTTTTTGTTGTTAAAAATTTATGGACTTTATGGAAGAAAACTAATCTTCTGTGTTAAAAATTAATCCTTTTTGTTTAAAAACGCAACTGCCTAATTCAAAAAATTTTTTTTTATGTATTGAACTATTTTGTTTCGTGATTATGATAAAAATTGTCATTAATAATTTATATGATTAAAATTGATCTTTTTTGGATTAATTCAATGGGTTTTTATTTCAAATAAAAATATCTTTTGTTAAAATATTAACCTATACATGTTTGATTGAACATTAATTTTTTTGTTTAAAAAATCAAGTGTTTGGTTTAAACTTGGACTACTTTGTAAAAAATTATTATTTTTAATTTGAAAATGAAAGAAATTGGCTAAAAATGTATGCATTTTGTTGTTAATTCATCTTTTTTTTATAAAATCGATCTTTTTGGTTAACAAATCAATTTTTCGTTTGAAAATTCAACTCTTTAGTTGAATGTTGAGTCTTTTCGTAAAAATTAATTTTTTCTAGATTTGTCATTTAAGTTGAAAATTCATCTCTTAGGTTCAAAATATAACTATTTTCTTGGTAAAGTATTAACTATTGCATGTTTCTTTTAGAATTCCTTTCTTTTTTTTTGAAAAATTAAATATTTAATTTAAGGTTGAACTGCTTTGTGAAAAAATTAGTTTTTTATGATTGAAGATTTATTTTTGGGTTGAAAATTTTACTTTTTTTTAGGTAATTCGTTTTTCTATTTGTTTGAAAATTCAACAATCTTGTAGAAAATTGAACTATTTGATTAAAAATTAACTTTTTTTCTTGAAAATAATATTTTCGCCTGAAAATAAAACTAGTTTTTGCATACAATCAAATTTCCAGAATGGAGAAGATTAGATCGTTAAAAATGACAAGTCAATTAAAAAAATGCAGATTTTTGTTTTGCTTTTTTTTAACATAAACAAGCTTTTCTATGCTAAAAAACTGTCTATAATTTGTAAAGCTTCTAGATTTTTTCTTCATTTTTACGCCCCCATAAAAAATTAGATTTCTCCTCCATAAGCCGGAATAAAAAATTTGAACAAAATCGTAAAAATAAGGCATATTATGCAGATTAGGAAACGAGAATAAGATTCACGATTTTGTCAGAAAAGTTTTGGAAAAATCGTGACTTTTATTTTTGTTGCTTAATCTGCATAAAATGCGTAATTTTTACTTTTTTCAGATTTTTTATTGAAATTTCTGGAAGAGAAATTAAATTTTTCATGGAGACCTGAAAATGAAAAAATCTAGAAGTTCTAAAAATTATGAACAGTTTTTTTTTTAGCGTAGACAAAAATATTTATAATTTTTTAGAGTTTCTAAATTTTTGTTCTATTTCAATTTTTCATAAAAAAATTAAGTTTCGAACGTATTTCCGGACATAATTCACTAAAATGTGCAAAAAAAGATTTCCAATAAATTTGTGGATCACCCTAAAGGGCACGCTCTCTCAATTTTTTTATTCCAATTTAAAAATTACGTGAGATTAAAAAAAAAATTCCAGAATTTACACTATTTATTGTTGCATATTTGAAAATTAAACTCGAGACGTAAGAAAGAGACTTTTATCCTTATAAGTCGAGCCTATTAGGAGAGAATCTGGCCAGAAGTTTGTAACCATAAAAATCCGGTGCGCTCTGTCCCAAGGGAACTAACTTCCTTGTTTCGCGGAGCGTACAAACGTCCGTTGTGCGACATGGATCCGCGGAAAGAAAGTGCGTTCAAACTCGAAACCTGTGCACGCATCACATTGCGAAAAACATAAATTCTTCAGGCTTTTATTTTAAACAAAACCTAGCCAATGAGAACTGAGAAAGCACAAAGTTGGAATACTTCGTTTGAGGATCACGTTTTTATTGAAATATCGGAAGCAGTCTACTGGCAGAATATTTGAATAAGGAAAATTTTCTGCATGAATAAAATAAATATTTATTTGTTAAGCAAATGAGCAGGATATATAGTGCCGCAAATATAAAGATTATTCGGAAATCAATTCTAGGAAGAAAAGACAATATTTTCTTCAACTTTTTTATCTTTCGTGATTTTTCAAATTAATTTTGTAGGAGTAATCTTCTTCAATTTCTTTACGGAAAGAGAGTGATATGATAATAATAAAGGTTTTTTTTTATTTCAATTAAAAAGTTTTTTTTAAATGATTTGCATCTAGGCAAAACAGCAATGAAAACAAAAACCTAATATGTCTGGCTAAGCTCGGGAAGTATCACTTAAGAAATCCTTACGAAAGAAGATTTCATTTCTACCAAACAAGATGAATTTTTAACAAAATGCGAGAATTTGCAACTAAATTAGATAAATTGTCAGCCAAAAATGTTATAGTTCAATTGTCATTGCTAAAAGTTAATTTTCCATTTAAAAAAATAATTAACCAAAATTATGAATTTTCCACCACAATGATTATTTTTTCTATTGTAATTGATAAATTTTGAACCAAATACAAGGATTTTTAAAGATTTTTTTAAAGAAAATTAACTTTCTGTACAAGATACGATTTTTCAAAAAAATACATGAAATTTTAGCAAAATAGTTGAAGTTTTAACTAAAAAAGTTAAAACTGAAGTTAAAAAATTAATTTTCAACCTAATTGAAATATTAGGATTTAGACGAAAAAAGACGGATTTTTAACAAATGAGTTTAATTTTCAAACCAAAAAGTTTTATTTTTAAATAAAAAGTTTAAGATTCAACTAAAATAATGAATATTTAACTGAAATATTTGAATTTTCAATCAAAAAGATAAATTTTTAATCGAGAAGATTAAACCAAAAATTGAATACTTAAATCTTCATTTGAAAATTTAATGTTTAACCAGAGAGATGAATTTGATCTTTAGTTGAATGTTTAAATAATTGTTTGAAAATTTATCTATTTTGTGGAAAATTGGCGTTTTTTAGTTAAAAATTCAACTGTTTGGTTCAAAGTTGAACTTGCTTAAAAGTTTATTTTCTTGGTTAAAGATTCATCAATTTGATTTAAAATTGAACTAGGTATTTTGTTGAAAAATCATTTTATTTAGGTCAAAAATTCTTTGTTTTGTATGGAAGTTTAATTATTTAATTTTTGGCTGAAAAATGATCTTTTTTATTTAAAAATTTAAGTCTTTTTTATCGGAAATTAACCTCCTAGGTTGAAAATTCTTTTTTTTTCGGTTAAAAATTCAACTACAAAACTTAAAGTTGAACTACTTTGTTAAAAAAAATTTTTTTTTAGTTTTAGTTACAACATGTTTGTTAAAAATTCATCTGTTTCGTTGAAACTCGTTTTTTTGTCCAGAATAATTTGTCAAACTGAAATTTTAAATATTCCATTTTCGGCTGAAGATGTATTTTTTTGTACAGAAAATTCCTTTTTTTATAGTGGAAAATTCATCATTCTTGGTTGAAAATTTCAACTATTGGTTTGAAAATGAATTTCTTGGTTGAAAATCTAAGTTTTTTCTTTAAAACATTCGACTTTTTGGCAAGAAAATTAAACTATGTGGTTCAGGTTGAAAATTCAACTATTTGGATAAAAGTTCATCTTTCGCTCAAAAAAATTTGATTCAAACAAATTTTCATGTATTTCCAAGAAAATAGTTCTTTTGGTTCTAAATATTTTTTGTACTAAAGTCAACCTAACTTTTTCGTAGAAAATTCTTCTTTTTGAGTAAAAAATTCATATCTTTTGGTAGACAATCTTTTTCACTTGAAAATTAAATTATTTTATTGAAAATGAAACCAATTGCGCCTTGAAAGTAAACATTTTTGTTGGTTCAACCATAGAATATGGTTAATATATGGACAATCAAATATTTGGTTGTTTTATTCAGATATCTTTTTGTAGATGGAATATATTTATATCAACAAAAAATTTTGTTTTAGCAATCATTTATTTTCTCCAATTGACCAAAATTTAATTAAATAAACCAAATTCTCATGTATATCATGTATGCATATGTATTTAGTATAAGAAAAAAAATTTCGAAGTGTATCTGCATTAATTTTATTAAAAAGAATTTATTGCTCTATGTTCATCAAAAATGAATCTATTTCAGGAAAATCATCATATAAACCTATGCTTGAAATGATTTTCCAATAATATATGAAAGAATGTGAAACTACAAACAAAAAACATTTTAAACCATAATGGTTTTTTTTCAGTTTGCGCCTCGAGCAACGAACTCTACATTTCTATATGCGTTTTTAACATTAAGCTCACACTTTTCTCATATATTTGTAAGCATATACTCACAATCGTATGGAAATGTAGACATATGTCTGTGTTCTTGAGCCTTAGACTTTGCCAACTCTATGCCATCGCATGTTTGGGTTATACAAGTTATGCCTACTGTATGAAACCTATGGGCATTATAACTATTACACGAGCTCCGTGCGACTTGTATTTGATGTAAATTGTAGACATTATATTCCTACGCCTAACGAGCACATACACCATAATTACAGTATATTATACGTGAACCCTACTCACCACACATTACTCATCACTATCATACTATTACACATATTGGCAGCCCCCTGAGCTGTAGTGTAACTTGCAATTCGTAATTCGCAATATGTAATATGTAATGTGTCATGTGCTCATACCTGCAAACTCAAACCCCATGCTACTGAATTCACTTTAGCATCGGATCTTACAAATCGATTCCATAATCTCTAGCCAAGGGCTGAGGTTTATAGTGATAGTGTTATTTTTTTGTATGTCGTTTCCAGAATGAGTAAATTAAGTATTTAACAAAAGATATCATAGAATCCTTCCAGGAACTCGTGTTATTGGTCTATAAACCTCACAATGCCTACTATATATACATATATATATACATATATATAACATTAGTGATGACAGCGCCATCTGTGAAAATAATAGATACATAATTTCGGAAATATATTTATGGACACCCTATCTTGGGTTAAGATGACCATATAACTTATGCAACTTACATGGTAAGGATATCAACGGATGACCACATTCTACTAAATTTTGCGCAAACGATTAAAATCCTAATTGATTCTAAGCGACAATGCATTTTTATTCTGAAAAAATTAGAAACTCCGGGTTTTTTTCACTCATAATGAGGCATGCGAGGTTTGTTTAATTAGTAAGCTAATCTCAGTCTCTGCTGATAACCTTTTTGCGAATTTTTCAACGAAGGAGTGTGTTTTTAAATAATAATTTAGGCATGATCTTTTATTAAATTGAAAAAATTATGAATCTGAACATTTTTTGTTTAATAGTTACAAACATATTATGCCTCATACATATATGAAATTTAAATTATTAGCACACCTTTCTTGAAACAAAGAAATAATTTAAAGGAAACCAACTAATTCCTTTGTTTAATACAATTACAATTTATTTATTTTCATTCAAACAAAATATATATTTCAATCAAAACTATATGGTCAACCGAAAAATTTGCGTATATGTAACAAAGAAATGATATATTTGATTTAATGACATATTTTTCTCAGTCTACAAAACATTTGAATTTTCAACCCGAAAATATAAAGATTCAACAAAAAAGTTAGGTTTAAATCAGATAGTTAAATTTCAAGTCAAGAAAATAGGTTTTAACCCAAAGAAGAAATTTTCAAGAAAATGTATACATTTTTAACCAAGTACTTAAATTCTTAACCAAGAAAAAGATTTTTTTGCCACAAAAGAGGAATTCTCAACAAACTGCATAAATTTCCAACCAAATATTTGAATTTCTAAACTAAGAAAATAACTTTTTCAACCTGAAATGAATTAGTTAAATGATTTATAGTAAAAACGAATCTTCTGTGAAAGCAGTCGGATTTTCGAACATATAGTTGAGTTTTCTACCAAATTTTTGAATTTCCAAGAGAAAAAGCAGAATTTTCCATAAACATCAATTTCACCACAAAATTTAATTTTGAATCAAATGCTTAAATTTACGGTTGAAAAAATTGATTTTGCCCCAAAACTGGGAACTTTCATCAAAATGAATGTTGTACTAAAAAGTTTAATTTTTTACCAAAACATTTGAATTTTTGACCAAATAGTTACATATTTGTATAAAAATGATCACGTTTTAACTAAAAATGGAATAGTTAAATTTTCATTGAAAAGGAATATATTTAATTAAAAAGTATAAATAAATTAGAATTTATCGCCTTAATATATTCAATTTAAAACGTTATTTTTAAATCATTGGGCAATCACCTCCAATTATATTTGCATATTATTATCCCCACAAGTTTAGAAAATTATTATTTTTCTATTTTCTGAATTTCTTGTTTCCGATGCATTTTTACTAGTGAAAAGCCCTTGGACGTAAAAAGATTTTTTAAAGCGAACTGTAAAAAAAATGATAATTAGCACCAGAATCTCGCAAAACCCAACTTTCCACTTATAGGTTTTTTTTTCTATGGGAAATATGTGTTAAACTGCATGGGGCTTGCTGAACGTCAAAATATAATTTTTTCTTTAAAAAAAAGTAAATGCATTTATTATTTTGTAGACTCGAACAAGTTTAGAACAATCTGCATGAAATCTCGGGAAAAAATTTCCAATGCATTTTTGGACCATCTTCATATTGTTTAAGAATTTCCCCCAAAATATTTTGATAACAAGAGTGTTTACGTTATAATTACAAAGATTATAAAGGTAAAATCAAAAGAAAAATAAGAGGAATCAATACAAGAATTTTGTTTAAAAGTATATATTTTTTTGTATGACATTTGAAATTTGGGAAGTTACATATAATTAAAAGATATAAAAATCTACGAGTCGGAGATTCAGCCGGCTGTTTCAAAAACAAATATACTTTATTTAAACATACAGTTCAGGTTTGTTGATTGTTTTTTTCTCGTATTTTTCTCTTTGAAGCATAAATTTTCTTCTTTTTGTTAAAGGCGAAGGAACTCATGAGATCCTATGATCGAACGTTTTTAATAACAAATTAGATAGGGGCTTCTCCTCGATATACTAGTGTAAATATTATAATCTTCCCATCAGCATTTCCCTTTAATTTCAGTATCCGGATACAATATTTTAATGATTTTTTTTTTTATAAATTATTTTATGGTGTGGGAAAATGATTCTATAACGAAGACGGAGAATCGTAATTTCTTGGATATGTAAATTTTTAATCTCATATAATAATAGTAGTAGTCTTCTCCAGGCTTAGTTCATTATGCAACTTGTAGAGTGTAATCCAAGTTTTTCGATTAATCACTCTTGTTTATTACATTGATTTCGGTAAACACGAATCGCTTTCAATATTCATGCCAAGGTGAAATTAGATCATTGAAGATGGATCATTTCACAAGGCGGCTGTCATTTCTGACACTTTATCTTCACAATCTACCCTCTTTTTATTACTGCTCTTCTTTTTATGAAATTCTATTATGAACTACTACCTAGAATTTCTTGAGGCACTTTAGTGTTTCAGGAACCACTCAAGTGTGAATAATCCATAACAACACCATAATAAGTACCTTAGTTATTCCTGGAAATCATCTCCGATAATTTTTCTTAAGGTGTTGTAACTAGTGCCTGGAACTACTCAGCAGGTGCATAGTGATCATCTCACTTTCTAAGGGAAATAGTTTGGATTGGAAATTCTTCCCAATTAATGAGGATTGAAACAGAAAAAAAAACCGAGTCTGGAATCAATTTCGATTGAAACTAAACAATGGAACAGCATATTCTTTCTTTTTTAATTGCTCTATTAATTGCGTAAGGACAATTTTTTAATTGTCTCTCCGAACCCCTTAAGGATTCGTACCTTTTTTTGACCCCCCCCCCCCCCCTCTTTCCACTAAAGTAAGATTTTAGACTTTTAATATAAGCGTGGAATGCAGAGGATTTAAAGTGATTATATAAGGCATTTTTTTGGATTTCAAGAGATACAAAAGTTTTTTTTTAATTTTGAAGAAATTCTGGGGATGTTAATGAAATTGAAAACATCTGAAGGGACTTTTTTGAATTTCAAAGCACCTTAAAGGATTTCAAGAGATACCGAAGTATTTTCAGAAATTTTCAAGGAATTTGGGGGATTTAAAAGAGATTTAAGAGATCTGAAGAGATTTTATAAAATTTCAAAGGATTTCAAGAGATTAAACGAGATTTCGAAATTTCGAAATTTTATTTTTCATTTTGATTTTTCACAGTTAGAGAACAAAAAAGGCTTTTCAATTTTGTTCAGATTTTAAGCAATCATTTTCTTATCGCAAGAGTTTACAAAAATTGCAGAAAAACTTCTAATAATGTTAAACAAAATATTTATTTTTGCAGATTTCGAAAGAAGAAACTAGTGAGTAAGTTTAGTGGATTTAAAATTATTTTTAATTAAAATTACATTCTTCAAGCCAATCAAAAATAATTTAGAAGCTTCTTAAAAATAATGAAAGGTATTAATGCTAAAAGATAATATTAAAAAATTGTAAAATATTTTTTAATCATAAAGAAAACAATATTCTGTTTGAAAGGTTTTGACAAAACGTTTAACAAATGATAAAAGCATTTTATTATAACCACTTGACAATTTTGAACGAGGTTATATGTATTATTTGTCAAATAATAAAAAATATATATTCATGAAATTGATCGATTGTAGTTAACAATAAAAAAATTGTCGGTACCAGTAACTCAAAAATAAGTAGATTTTTTAAGATTTTGAAATAAAGGTTAGAAGATTTTTAGGATTTTGAAAACTTTAAGATAATGCATTTTTTTCTAGAGATTACAAAGAAAATTGTAATTAATGTTTTCTCGTAAAATTAATTCAAAGAAAATACTCAAAAAGATTCAACATTATTTTTAGTATCATTAAAAAAAATTAGAAGATTTGAAGGCAATTTTGCAGAACCTTGCAGATTCTTTTCAATTTTAGGGAAACCTTCAATAATTTTAAATGAAATTTAGAAGTTTTTAAAAAGTTTTAAAAATAATAAAACATTTCAAACAACTTTAAAAAATATTTCGATTTTTGAAGGTTTCGAAATAAAATTTTTCCTAAAATGTGTAAAGTTTTCTTAATTTTCTTGAGAAACCTAGGGAAATTATATTTATATAACTTAGAGTCAAAAGTATAAATAATCAGTTAT
>JAAAKG020095659.1:0-16113 GCA_010014905.2 Druon quercuslanigerum
CTGTAGAACATCGGTTAGCAGAGAAAGCCTTGTTAGTCACAATCGCAGAGTCTAGCTGATTTAAATTAGCAACACGATAGTTAAAATCGCCTCCTATAATAACTGGGATGTTAGGATTATCTATATATACCTTTACGTTGCTAAAGAAGGAAGAATGCTGATATCACTTTACAAAATTCTTGTTACAACTAAATTTTAAAATAAAAAAGATACACTCTCAATGAGAAATGTGCAATTAATTATTTTTAATAAAGTCTTATCTAGTTATTCTTTAAAATAAACGAACTTTATGAAAGAAAACTGCTTGCGTCACTTTAAAAAATTCTGATATTAAATAAATCTATCACGTATATACATAAATAATATGTCTAGTTAAAACAAAAAGTTGTTTCATTGATAACTGTTATTCATGATATTTTATACATTTTTTTGTATTAAAAGATTTCATAATTTCTGATCGCTAAGAAGTCTTGAATAACAGTTTATTCAATTTGTCCAAAACAACTAATTTTAAAGTGAAAATGTATGTTTTTCGTCAAAAATAGTATCAATGAAAAACCTCGAATTGTTAAGAAAATATTTGAATCCTCAACCAAAATTATGATTTGTCAAAATCATAGATACATAATATACTTAAGAATCTAATTTTCTACCAAACAGATTAATTTTTAAAACGAATAGAATACGTTTCAATTAAAAATGCTGGTTAAATAAGAAAATGCATATTCCTCACAAAAAATTATTTTCCCTAAAGGGATATATTTTTAATTTAAAATATATATTTTGTACTAAGAACAATGAATTTATACCAAAAAAAAACGAATTTTCAGTAGAATACTTTATTTTTCAATTATTTTAAAAATCCCAAATTCTTTATATTAGCATTAATCTGGAAAAGGCATAAGGTGCGACAGAATTTCCCCCTTCCCTTTTCCAGCTGCAAAAATTACCATCTTAAATACAGAATTGTATTTGTCTGATTTTTCATTGAATTAAAAAAATTGTATTATTTGGTCATTTTACATTTTTTTAAATTTTCATTCATAAATTGATTAAAATGAAAACTTTAGTTTTTAGCTATTTTAAAAATCCCAAATTCTTTCTTTATGAGTAGGCGAATACTTTTACAGCTTCTTGGAAGACGACACAAAGTGAAGTGAAACATCAAATAACATACTACGAATTTTAATAATATACATTTTTAAAACTATTTATTTTTGAACGTAGTTGGGAATGAAAGTTTATGCAAAATGAGAAAAAAATATTACAGAAATCATAATAAATAAAATTTTTAAATTATTTTGCAATACCTGACTTAGCAGTAGCAGTCTTAGATCGAGGAACAGAAACAATACAATATTAATTTTATATAATAGAGCACTAATTATATCAGATAAAAAAACAAAAGAAAAGGAGACATTTTTCACAACATTTTTTTAGAAGTTGAAACTTTTATCAAAAAAATGAGAATTATTAATGAAATCATTTCTGAACATATGTTTCTGACCAGTGTTTCTATCTAATAAACAAAGATTCAATGGAAACATATTTTTATTCCTACAACTGGATCTCTGCCAAGGCTTTGATTATAAGAAGCCTAATTTCAGCATTGTTCGTTTCTTAGATTTTAGGAGAAAATTAGGAAAAGGTTATTCGTGAAATTACTGAAAAATCTGTAAAACTTAAAAAAAATCAAGAAGCTTTGTAGAAAATCAGTGCTGCACCCATTTTTACTAAAAAAAATTCTTAGCTTCAGCAGAATCACTTATTGCGGTTTGCATATGGGCTTACAGAATTGAATTTTCTGATGCGATTCTATAAGAATCAAACTTTTAATTTATTTTTTAATTTAAAATTGACAGGATTAAAATGAACTTCTGTATGAAATTGTTTAATTTTACTTCCTTTTAAATAATAACGCGTTGTTTTGTGTTTCAGTATCAAGTGTTATAATTGATAGATAAGAAAGTTGAACCTTATCGCTATGAACACAAGCTAATTTCCTTGTCTATAATTTAACAATAAAGCTAGCATAAACTTTGTTTTTTCTTACGTTCGATATCTTCGTAGCTGACAGATCAAATAAGTGTGTAAATATCACAATCGAAGCTACATGACCAGCAAGTCAGCAAAAGAATTTTTCTGGTGATTTAAATTTTAATTATTGATTTTAAAAGGTATTTTTGAATAGCAAATTTTCAGTCAGCATCACGTTATTTATCTAATCATCAGTGCTCGCACGGGTTTCTCCTTGATACTCTAGAAGCGGGATAAGCAGTCATACAAAAGTTTTGTTGATTGGAAGAAAATCAGTTTAAACCTTAAGGGAAGTCTTCTTTTCTATAAAAAAATTTATGCTTGGAAATCAGAACATGAATAAAATGTCTAAATCAAAAACAAATATCAGATTTGATGAAAGAGATATTTTGGGTTTCAATTGTGTACAAAACTACGAATTTTGCCAACGTTTCGTGAACATTGCAGTTCGCTTCTTCACGGTTGACTTGAAACTGAGATATCAGGGTATATTGTTCTTATATATACTCTCTACGATGCCTGTGTTTGGCCAGAACGCCTCACCATGGAGATAGGACGCACCTGGTTGGCCAATCAAGTCTTACTTAAAAATCCGGAAGGACGGAAGGTCAAATCGGAATGGTATTAAAAACGTCGTCCCTATTGATTTTATTAGGGTGCTTTCAGATTTGGATTGCTTCTCTATGTTTTCTTGAAAAAGTATTGTATGTTTTTGTGATGATACCGGATGTTTTATTAAATAAAATGTTATGTCCCGTTTCGATATGATGTTCAGCTAGTGTTGAATGCATGAAATGTTTCAGCATGACTTTACTCTCATGTACCTTTATACGTTGTCACACCGCTCTCCTGGTTTCTCCAATATAGACTTTGCCACAAGAACAAGGGATTTTATATACTTCTCGATCACTGAGAGGTGCCTTTTTGTCTTTAGTGTTATTTAGAAGTTGTGATATTTTCGCAGGTGGTTTAAATATGGTTTGGATGTTGTGTTTGTTGAAAATTCTTCCTATTTGTACTGCGACACCTTGGATATAGGATAGGGCGGTGGTCGTTTTTCTCTATCTTTCTTCATTAGGTTGTTTTGAATTGTTTTCTTGGGCGCATTTTCTTATTGGTTTATCAATTTGTTTAATTGTGTAATTGTTTTGTATTAAGATTTGCCTAATGTATTGTAATTCTTTTTGCAAGTTATATTTATCTGTTATGGAGACAGCTCTGAAAACAAGAGATTTAATGACCAATTGTTTTTGAGATAGGTGATGGTAAGTGGAGCCATCTAGGTATCTATTTGTATGGATGGGTTTTCTGTAAACTTCATCTCCTAATGTATTATCTGATTTTTTGTAAACTAGTGCGTCCAGGAAAGGCAATGTTCCGTTTTGTTGAATTTTCATGGTAAATTGGATATTAGGATGTAATTGATTAACAAAAGCGAAAAACTTATTTAGTTCATTTAGTCCACGTCGCCAGCTGACAAAAGTGTCGTGCACGTAACGGAACCAAAATTCCGGTTGAAGTTTGGATTGATTGAAGATTTTGGTTTCTGGATGTTCCATAAGGAAGTTGGCTATTACAATTGAGATTGAAGATCCCATTGCTGCTCCTGATTTTTGTTCATAAAATTTTTTGTTACAAGAGAAGTAAGTATTCTTGAGACAGTGCTCTATTAAAGGTATGAGCTCAAAGGCTATGTTTGCAAAATATATATTAATACCAATTGTATCAGAGATTGGTACTTTCGTAAAGAGAGATGTTATTTCGAAACTCACTATGATGTCTTGGGTTTGAATGCAAATCTGCTGTTTCTTTATGATAAAGTCAAAAGAGTTTTGGATGTAAGTTGAAGAATTTTTTGTGAAGGGATTCAGTTTATTGGCGAGGAAACGTGCTAGCTTGTAAGTAGGTGAGTTTATTGCGCTGACGATCGGCCTGAGTGGAATGTTGTTTTTGTGAATTTTTGTGAGTTCGTAAAGCTTTGAAGAGTCAGAATTAGTAGGTATCAATTTAGAAATAGTTTTTTTTGTCAAGTGTAGTCTTTTTTAGAAGGGTTTTTGTTTTACTGACTATTGACTTTGTGGGGTCCTTTTTACATTTTTTTTATGCATCGTCAGTGAGAAAGTCCACGATTTTGTAGTTATAGTTTTGTTTATTCATTGTTACTGTCATGTTGCCTTCATCTGCGAGTTACACTATAATTTCCCTGTTTTTTCTTGTTTTGTTAAGTTTGAGGAGGGCATTTGGACTTGGCGTGAAATGTTGGCCGTCGTACGTTATATGTGATTCGCTTTTTCATCGTTTAAAAAAAGCCAAAGATGTTAGTTAGTAGCTTACCTTGAGAAGTCCTGCACTTAATAATTTCAGATTTCTTAAAATCTCGGTTGTTTGGGACCCCTTAAATAAAGAAAAAGAAACTGGTTTTAGGATAGTTTCTGTCTTTTGTTGTCTTCATTGCCATCGTTGCATTTTTTTTATTCTGGAGAACTTTTGAAAGACAACTCGAATTATATTGTACTTTGGCACACTTTTTATGGGCGTACAAAGAAAGAAAGTGTTCTTTAGCCAGCTATCACGGATAAAAATTAAGAAATGTTAGAACATTCTGAAAATTTGTGAGACAATTTTCATTCAAGATTTTAAAATAGTATTTTAGACTATCTACAAAAAGAGATCTGATTTAATTATATATATGAAAAATTGTATTTTAATAAACAAAGTTTTCTAATGCTAACCCTAGACAAAAAACAGAGTTTTCTAGCTTAAAAAATAAACTTTTAAGAAAATATTTAAGCTATCAACAAATTTGCTGCATTTTTTACGACAACGTTGAAATTTTTACATAAAACATGCTTTGTTTTAGCCAGGAAGAATTATTTTTTACATACTAAAATAATAATTTGATATCCAAAAGTAAAATAGGTAAATGTTTATTTTAAAAAGTAATTTAAATAAAATTATAAGCCAGTTAAATTTAATGGAAAACACGAATTTTGAATAAAACAGTTGTAGCCTCAACAAAAATGATGAATTTTCAACCCAAATAGGCAATATTTCCACAAAATTCACAAATTTGCTACATAATAGTTAAATTGAAACTAATGTATCAAAAAATTAAAAAGTAATTGGAACAGCCACAATTTTTGATATAAAATTAATTTTTAAGAAAACGTTTGATCTTTAAACAGATTCTTCAAAGACAAAAGTTTATTTACGCACAAAAAAACATATTTAACGCAAGTGTTGAATCTAAAAAAAAATTATTTTTACGAAGTAGTGCAAACTTTAAATAAGTGGTAAATTGAAAGAAAGAAATAATTACAGTATTAGAAGAAACAATTTCAGCCAAACAAACTTTTTTCTACAACAAAGTTAAATTTTTAACCACGGAGATGGATTTTTAACCATAAAAAATATTTTTCAACAAAACATTTGTTTTTATAAATCAGTTAAGTTTTTAACCGCGGAAGTGAATATTTAACAAACAAAAATGTTTTAAACTTGTTAAACGTCCAACCTTATGATATCATTTTCTTCCACACTGTTTAAATTTCAAGCCTAAAAGGCAAATTTTCTGCAACACATTAGAATTTTAAACGAGAAAGGTAATATTAAGCAAAATAGTTAAATTTTATATAAAATATTTATAAACTTGACCAAAGAAAAGTAATATTTAACAAAAAGGTTTAATCTTAAATTTAAGAAAATAAATTTTTGACAACAAATTTAATTTTTGTCCTAAAACTTGACATTTCTACCAAAATAATTTATTCACGAACACAAACCCTGAATTTTCAAAGAAGTAGATATATTTTATACCAAAAAGAGATAAATATGGAATAAAATAGAAAAAGTTGGAACACAAAATAGTTAAATCTTTAATTAAAATAAGCGACCTCTTACCTGATTAAAAAAATAATATTGTAGAAATGACCTGCAATCAAAGTCAGCCAAATTAAAATTTAAGAATTTTAAAATAGATTAGAGTCCACATTAAAAATCTTGTTTAACGTACAATCATTGCGTTGATTTAAACTCCTAAAAAAACAAGAATTTTGCATTAATAAGCGACTTCGATAAACAAAAAGTTTTTTATAACACCCTCTTGCTTTTGGTCTATTTTCATTTCTGTGGAGCGGGCCAGCAAATCCATTTTTCTCTCGGTGTGTGTAGAAAGTACTTTCTACTCCCTAGGGAGTAGAAAAATGTCGTCATCGAAAAAAAATGGATTTTAGTCAACAGTGGCGCCATCTCCACAGTGAGAAATTATGCCATTCGTCAAAATTTGGCGCGCGATTTTAAACCGAATTAATATAATTTGATTTTAAATCGCGCGCCATATTACAGCCAATGGCAGAATTTTTCCACCTAAAAGCAGGCGGCCATCTTTCAGATCACTGTGCCAACTTCATATTTCATGTAATTTCGTGTTTTAGTGACAGCGCAAATGTCGCAATAGAGGTTAAAGATTGGTTTTTTGTTTCCTAGCCTAAAAAGATTTTTTTCGTTTACAGGGCTTTGCTCAGCCGCTTCGAAAAACGAAATTGTGAAACTGAACCACAGATATGAAAATTGCTTAAATCATAGGGGATGTTAAACAAAGTATCGTGTATTACTCGGGGGAGATTGTTTCTACGACTTGTCCTAAAAACATTTCCCTCGCCGTAGAAACAGACAGATCTCCCTCTAGTTATACAATATACAATACTTATGATTGAAAGTACATGACGTGCAGGATAATACATATCTTCATCAACAGGACGTCCTTGGCATCAAAATAGGCGACACTGATGAAACATTCTGAGGATATCTTAAGGTGTAGTTTGAATATCCTACCGATATCAAAATTTTTGCACAAAGCATATCGTTCTCCACATGTTTGAGGCATCATTTGAAGCACGTGGGTTATTCCAGAAAACGAATGACCTTTCTCTGTGCTTGATAGGTTTCTTAAGGCTGAGTTATATGCGTTTTCAGTTCTTCCTAACGTTGCAACATTTATGTGATCTGTTGGTAGATAATTGTTTTGGGAATTACTCTGAAAATGATTATAGCTATGTAGAATTACATTGATGGGTACGAGCTGGTCATTTAATAAAAATTCGCCATTTTCTATATTTATATAAGCTTTCTTTAGAGTGTGAGCCTGAAGAATATGCTGGAACATTCCAAGTTCTAGACCGATGGCAGGCGCAGCAAAATGTCGTTCTTCTATAAATATATCAATGTGATATTGTCCAGAGTGTATATTATGATCCTATTGATAAACAGGTACTTCCGGTAGCAAGTATAAATCTAAAGATTTAAACTAAAAGCTCTTAAATAAACTTGTTTGAGAACATACACTACCGGTCACGATTATTGCCCCCTCCAGAGTTAAATTCAGCAAAAATTCAAAGTTGTGTATCTTTGTGAAAAATTGTTAGATAAAAAAAACTTCAAAAGAACTTGTTAGACAACACCTTCTTAATCCTGTTGATTTTTTTTTAATATTAAAAATTAAATTTTTGATATTAAAGAAACAAAAAAACTTTCTTTTCATATTTTGTTGCCCACGAAAAAAAACATATGTTATTTTGAAACGACTCGGAGGACTTGAGAAAAAATTTTAGAAAAGATGCGTATTTGCGTCTTTTTTAAATGTAGCCAAACAGGATCAATTTTTCTTGATCCGTTTAAAAGTCATGACGATTTTAGTGAAAAATCACTTTTTTTAAGTAAATTTGGTTCACCAGGTACATTTGGTTCTCCAGGTAAAATTCCTAGTGAAGATGAATTGGGTTGTCCAGGTGAAAGGGGTGGTCCAAACAAATTTAGTTGTCCATCTGCAACTAATTTAGTGAGAAAAAGTTAAAATTTATAAAGTTTTTTTACATCAGCAACTAAAAATTTCAAAAACAGTGAGCAATCACTATCAAACAAAAATAATTTTTAGGTAGTCATAAAATTGAAAAGTGTTTTATTAAGAGAGTATTTTATCAGTAATTTCTGCAATGTCAGTGAATTTAAAAAACTCAATTCTTCTCTATTCTGTAGTCTGTATGGGCACGGAAACTTTATATATGACTAATTGTAGTACTCGGATATTTGAACAATTCAAGTGATATCGTACGCGATAAGAAAAGTCCAGAAAAAAACTTATCTCTTTAAAAACCCTACGAGATTTTCGTGAAAACTGTCTTGATTTTCTGGAAAAATCGCAAATTAAATTTAGATTCCACAAAACATAATCAAAAAATACAAAATTCCATTTTGCTCTCAAACTATGCAAGATAAGAAAAAGATTGTTATGAAAAAAACATTCATCTGAAGAAGGTCTACAAATTTTTAGTTATTTATTTTTCTACAGGAAGCGCAATTTTTTTTTCTTCGTAGCATTTAGTATTAAAAATAAAAACTGATTTCTTGAATAAACGACACAAGCTACGGAAAAAAATAAATTGACAAATGTTGATCAATCAAGGAAAGGAGCTAAAAATTGGTTGCAAATTTCTTCTGATAGGTTGCGTGGTTTTTGTTTTAACCGTAAACAATTGTATTGAAAATAAACAAATTAAATTGTTTTTTATACGATTCCTAATTTTTTATTATAAAAAGAAGACAATGAAAACACGCCATCTTTAATATCACTGCATATTAAGAATTATAATAATATACATTTTTCAAATGATAGATTTTTGAGGGTAGTTGAGAATGAAAATTTGTACAAAATAAAGAAGAAACATTGGTATGATGGGAATTTGATATAATAGAGCATTAATGATAAAGGATAACAGAAAGGATAATAAAAAATTTTTGCAAAACTTTTTGAGACTTGCAAACTTATCTGAAAATTTTTTCGTATCAGTTGTTGCTTCCAAAAAAAGGAAGATATATTGTAAGAAAAAAGAACTCCCCTGACCAAAAAAGTTATTTAGCAAGCATCAAACTTACAATATGTCTTTATTATCAAAGGTCATTACCAAGGTTTCCATCCAATAAACGAATATTTAATCAATGCATATTTTTATTCCTGCAACTTAAACCTTCAATCTTATTTAATTTATATTTTATATTTGAGGAGATCAGTATTAGGCAAAGGTTATTTGTGAGATTACTTAAAGTTTTGGAAACCTTGCAAAAAAGTCAGGAAGCTTTATAGAATAGCAATGCTGTAACTATTTTGAATACAAATTCTGATTTTGAGTAAACATACTGCTCTCGATTTGCATATAAACTCACAAATTTTTTAAATAAATAAATAAAAGCGGAATCATAATTTCCAGCATTTGAATATTGCTTTAAAATTACAGAATTGAATTTTCTAACTTGATGCTATGATAGTCAGACTTTTCGTTGAGTTTTTAAATTAAAATTGACACGATTAAAATGAAATAATTTTTAAAATATTAATCCGAAATTGTTCAATTTTCCTTCGTTCTAAAAGTAAAAGCCATCATTTTTTTATTCATTTTTAAGTAAAATTATTGATATATGAGACAGTTAAACCTAATCGTAATACATACATGCTTAGTTCGCTTCCTTGACTTCACAATTAAGCTTTCAGAAACTTTGTTGTTCGCATCCTAAGTATCGCTGAACACGGAACAAATAATTTTTGTTAAAAGCAGGGCTTAGTGAGATGACAAATTTTAGTCTACGTCACTTTATTTATTTAATCATCAGTTCCTCGCACGTGTTTCACCTTGATACTTTAGAAGCCGGATAAGATGCCAAACATATGGTTGGTTAATTATAAGAAAATTAATTTAAAATTGAATAAAAAAAACCAAATTCACGACATAGTATGCCTGTAGTTTCCGTCGTTGTCGCATATTTTTTAAGGGTGTAAAAAAAGAGTTTAAATTGTCAGCTATTTTCGAAAATAATACAAAAAGTTAGGACATTTTGAAAATTTGTAAGCTAATTTTCTTTTAATTTTTGAAAATGTCATGTACGTCTGCCTATAGTACTCTTCAAACTAGGTTATTTATATATAAATTTAATGGTAGTATTTTGTTGCGCAATATAATTAAAAATTATAAAGTAAGTTTGGGTATAGTTTGCTTTGCGGTTTGCAGTTTTAGATTGCACAGTGTGAAAGAGACATCTAATTTAAAAATATGTATTAAAAATTGTATATTATTAAGCAATGTTTTCCAATGCTATAGCTATCCCTGGAGAAGCTGAAACTGGGATAGCATTATGCAATATTCGTTAGTAGCATTCAGTTTTAGTAAATTAAAGCACATTTAAGCCTAGCGATACATAGCGTTTTAATAAGAAAAAAAAAAACTTCAACCCCAATTTTGACTCATAAGAAATTAGCAATTATTGATTGAAGCTTTTGAGTTAACATTTTTAAGAACGTATATACCATGTTTATGAAACATAAGAATTTTAATATTACCTTACACTTACGTTTAAAATTCATGAATCCCGCGAAGACAAGAAGTTCCATGTGAATGAAAATCTTCATACTAACTATTTCGCTTCTCATCCGAAAAATGCTTACCTATCTTTAGAATAAACAAAGTTGATCGAGAAATAATGCTAATGTCACTCTGTAAATTATTTGTTTCCTCGAGCTATTACACATGCAGAAAAATTAGATATTTACCAAAAAATTCATTTGATTAAGAATTATCAAGAATGAGAAACTATTTTCAAGAGGACACATCACAAAATAACAATTTCAACTGTAAGCTTTTAAGCAAACCTGTCTGATAACGTATGTTTGACATATTTATCATGTATATTATTTTAATAATGCATGACAATTGTTTTTAAAACCCAGGATGGCCGCTAAAACAAGAAGTCGTATTTCAGTGAAAATCTCCATTAGCTGTTTTATAGTGAGTTAAAGATATTGAATGATTTTGTAATCAAAGGTTTTTAACTTTTCAATAATAAATGAAAACGAGTCTTGTATTTCTTCCTGATAGTCTCGGAAAAAGTGTTCTGTATTTACTATACAAAATTTAAGTAAGAAGCCAAATTCAGTCCACGATGAATTATATAAAAGTTGTGATCATTTTTAATTCGACCTCGTCGTGCGCATTAAAACATCAGGAGGCAATGCGAGATGAAGATAAAGATGGCCGCAATTAAAATTAATTTATATACGTATATTTCAATTTAACAGAAAAATATTTATCCTACTTGGATTATCAATCTTCCAGCACTGACAAAAACTCAAAAAAAGTATATGTGTACTGAACTTTGGACGCGAATATACAGTAATGAATTTAAATTAAATTCACATTAAATTAAATATTTTAAATATTAATAATAATTAAATAAGATAGTTGTAATATAAAATTTAAATAAAACATGTCAAAAATATATTAGACGTTGAAGTACGAAAATGAAATATCACTCGGGGCACCAACAATTTTTGCCCCGGCACTGTTCGTTTCTCACAAACTGTGAAAATTTGGCTGGTTAGTATATAACGCTTATTTAAAATCTCCAAACTTTTTTTGCTGTATCCAAATTTTCTAGATATACTAAGACTTTATGTGGTTCTTTCTTGTACTTAGGATTGAAATATCATGTAAATATTTATTTAAGGAGCCTTTCAATTTTTATAACATTTTGTACCAAACATCTTGCATTATCAGTGCATTAGCATTAGTACGTTTATCAATAGGCGTTATATCTTTTTCGTTACTAAAACATTTTAAAGCGTCTTTCATTAGCTCAAAAACTATCTTGAAATTGTACCGAAAATGGAATTGGAACCGAAAATGAAACAGTCATATTTTTAGTAAAAAACGAATTTTCAACTAAAATAATGAATCGCCAACTAAGAAAATTAATATTCCACCTAATGGTTTATTTTTTATACAAACAAATTAATAATTTTTTAATAAATTAGAGAATCTTCAGTTAGATTTTAAGCTTCTTAAATTTATCTTTTTGGGCGAAAATTAATTTATTTAAGTAGAATTGGGAATGTACAAAAACCAAATTTTACTGTAAAAAAAAGTATTCGACTGTAAGTATATGCAACTTGTTGCGTAATTTACTATTGTATTAATGCAAAAATAGGCAAAGAGTTTTATTTAGGCAAAGTATAAAAATTTAGATCATAAAAATTAGGTCACTTTATTTTAAGCTTGAGTAAAACTTATTATTAACCCAAAAAACTGCTTTAACAGATGTCCAGACATGCTTAACCCCAATTTTGGAGTCACGTAGGAAATAAATTTTGAACTACTTAAAAATTCATGCTCAGCAATCTTAACTTTAGTCTCAAAAAGTTCAATTTTTATCACCAATATTTTACTTTTTATACATCGTGCAATATCTATGCACGCAAACATGTATGGTCGTCGTGACCATACTTTTGGTTTGCCAAGGCTTCGTGATAAGAAACAGAACGGTTCCGAAAAGCTTTGAAAAAAATTAAAGAAAAAGAAAGGTTTTCGAGTAAATAGTGTTTTTCAAAAAATAATTATTATTTGTTCTTGAATTGTTGATAATTTCGACAAATCACATTATTGTATTGACAAAGAAAATCAATTTTATTTCTACCTAATTTTTAGTGTTTACATTATGATAAGAAATTAATTCATTTTAATTTAAAGACGTTAGTCAGCATCTTTTCTATTGAATAAATTGAAATTTTCTTTCCGTTTTTAACATTTAGTACATATTTTCTATGAAACTGTTCCTTATTTTTAAAATTTAACTGGAGCCTTATACTTTATCTAGGAATAGTTCTAGGTACAAGAAAAGTGAAAATGAGTGTGCTCTCAAAGGGTTCGATAGGCCTTTAAAATAAATGATTCCAGCTTGTATACTTTTGTGAGTTCTTCTTGTGGTAGTAACGAGTCAAATGTACACTAATAAATTTCAGTTAAAAAGGATTTAAAATTTCTGTTTTCGATGGTAAAATCTTCATGGAGAATAATTTATATAAAAAACAAGAAAGTCTATCCATCCATGTGAAGCTTATCGTTTACGTAGAATTTATATAATTTGAATGGGAAATACGCATAGCAAGTTGTCATTATGATAATATCAAAAAATCAAACCTTGTGCAGTATATCAGAAAAAATGCTTTTCGTTTTATTAATTTATTGATCACATTGTCATATTGTCTAGAATTAATAAAATTTAGCCAATTCTAGCCATGGAGGAGCTGTAAATGGAAAGTATCACGAAAAATTAGTTTGTAGTAATCAGTTTGAAGATATTACAACACATTTAAGCGTTTTATCAAGAAAAAAAAGTTTTCTGTGGGCAGACTTTTAGTTTTGCAATATGCGAGTAATATTTAAGATATTTTTTAAATTATAGCCAGGTTCCGTTTCACATTTCCATTACGTAGCTAGCTTTTGGACTATGAGGAATGCTTTGCACCCTGGCAGATTTTTTTCTAATCTACTAGCTCTAAAAACAGGATTAAAATCAAGGCGGTAGTGAAATTATAATTTATTATGATATAATAAATAATAATAATTTAATTTTTATACGTTCCAATTGAATAATATTATTATATATTGTATTATTATTAGAAACTAAGATTGGGACGAAACCTTTCTAATCATAAAATCATTAGAGAACAATGAAGCATGACGCATATAGCTTCGATGAAATATTTTACATACAAAAGAACAATGAGGTAATAGAAAAAGTTAATTAATATTCATAGGTCAATACAAATACTTGAGGTATTATTCTCTGGTTTGGTGATTGAAAAGTTTTTTTTTTTGTAACAAAAGTCTGAATTTTCTCTTGTTCCATGGGAAAATACAATTACGTTGTGTAAAATCGACTAGTTTTAATAGGGTAATGAGAATTCCTCGTAATTTTGGCCAAATTCCCAACTGCATAAGGAATATTCCACTCTTTCTTAAAATATTCCCAAAACTTTAAGAAAATTACTAAGCTCATTGTCAAAGCCACTTTCCCAACTGAATATGGGAATTTTCTCTGAGGAATAGTTAGACAAATTTTCAACGTTTTTCATAGCGTGTATCCACATTTACAGGACACCTTTGGTATAATAATTAGAGTCATTAATGAAATATTCTTTTTGAATATCCAGCGGGTATTAAATTGTTTGTAATGGAATATATCGCTCTTAATATTTCTAAGGTATCTTGTGAAGCAGGTGGGCTGTCCCAGAATACAAATGATGTTCCCCTGTGCTTGATAGGCGTCGTATGGGTGAACTATATGTGCGCACAGTTTGTCTTGGCGTTTTGACGTAGAGGTGATCAGTTGGTGGATACCTGTTTCGGCACTCACTTTTCCAAGAAGAATTCAATTTATGTTGATATACATTGAACGGTTCAAGCTGGTCATCTGTATAAAATTCGCCATTCCCTATATTTATATGAGTTTCCTTTGGAGTATGACTTCGATGAACATGTTGGAACATCATAAGTTCTAGAGGGACAACATATGTAAGATAATATCTTGTTTCTATAAATAGATCAGTGTGATATAGTTCTTCACCGATATGGTGATCCAATTCATAGATGGGGTGTTGTCCTTGCACGTATGGCAAGAAAGGACGTCTATAATAAAGACAGTGATCATGCATTGTCACCATGATGGATGTTTTCAGGCAAATGGTGCCCTCTAGTAAAATTCGATTGTTTAACTGCATCTAATTTTGTCAGAAAAGGTTAACATTTATAAACTTCTTCTACATTATTAACCTAAACTAGAAAAAAAAGTAAACAATCGCTGGCCAGCAAAAATAAACTCTATGTATTCATGGAATTAAAAATGTTTCATTAGGAGCAGTTTTTCGATGTGTGTTGAAAATCTGAAATCAACTAAAGCATTTTTTTAATAACTTGAGATAATCCTAATCAAATGTTAATTCTTAAACTCGCTGACTCTTAAATTTCAAGAGGATCTTTCCCTGTTCTAAAGAATTTAATTTGATTTTATCAGTAATTTGGGTAATGACAGTAAATTTAAAAGAAACTGAATCTGTCTGCCTGTATTTTGTAGACTGGATGGACATAGTAACTTTCGAAAAAATAAGTAGATTGTATTGAACTTTAGCACACCGCTGGGAAAACTTAAAGTAGTTTTGCCATCTCTGGAACTACTTACTAATTTTTTATAGGAGTGAGATGCTTTTGGGGAGACTTTCCGCAATTGTATCATGTTTAGAAGTACTTAAAAAAGGTTCTTGGGGGAAAGATATCGCTAGGGAGACTTGCCGCAGTTTAACCATCTTTGGAATTACTTTAAAAAATTCCTTGGGAGAAATATGCTGCTGGGGAGAATTGCCGCAGTTTTTCCATCTTTAGAAGTAATTAAAAATTTTTTTTAGAAAAGAGATGCCATTGCGGAGACTTGTCGCTAACAAAAAATAAGTTATCAGATTTGTAGCCTTTAAAAAATCCGGCGAATAGAAAAATTTTTAAGCCAAACCAAGCTCGACACATCAAAAACTACAAATAAATAAATGTAATTTTTGGACAAACGAAACAAGCTATGCAAAAAGTATGAGGAAATAGTTTTTCTTCCATGAAAGAGCTATAAATTTACACCAAGTGATTTTTTGATAGGATGCAAAGTTTTTGTTTTAATCGTAAAAAATAACATTATCAATTAAAGAGTTAAAGTTTTGGAAAACAAGTACTAAGATCAAGCAATTAGTTCAAGCTAAATATAATATCGAGCGCTACTTCTCATTTCAAAATAAAACTGTTCAACCGAAAAATCCTAGTTAGCAGAGTAAGATTTGCCTATCCATTTGCAGTTTCCTTTAATACATGGATTTTCTTTCTCGTGAATTAAAAATAAGTATAGAATGCTGTCATCATAATAACAGCAATAAAATAAACTTCGGTAGAGATAAAACAGTCTGATATTTATGAAATTCTTTTCAATACAGTGAGGCTATGATAATGTTTTCATTTGTTAAACAACATATTTTTTTATTCATACAACTACGAAATTAAAGAGGAAATCTGAGAGAAGAAATGTATTATTATTGTTCCAACGTTACCTGTAAATGCGCCTCGAATTTTTACTTTATTTCACAGTCATTCAATATGAGCTACAAGAATGTAAGTTAAAACCTAAAAATATATTTTTTGGTTGATTCCAAACCAATGCATT
>JAAAKG020095670.1:0-16112 GCA_010014905.2 Druon quercuslanigerum
AGTCGTCTTGGGTTGATGTTTTTTATGCTGAGAAGATCACCAGTCTTCAGCAGCGTTGTGTTGGATGGGTGTGAGTGCGAACCCATTTTATAGTACCCGGCCGTCCTCTGGGCACGCAGCCAATGACTGAAATATATATATAGGCTTTAAAAAATAAATTATTCGATTTGAATAATATGCAGTACATTTAGATATTTTTACCATTTATTTAGGTTAGAAAAGTCTTGCTAAATTTTAACATATTTTGATATACTGCTTCATTTATAAGAAATACATGTATAAGGAAGTATCATCGGTACGTAGCAAGTCAGTTGAGAGAACGCTTTGATTTGTTATTGACTTAACAGGAAAAAAGAAAAATTATTTTGATAATTTTTTGTGTCATTAAATTCGGAGAGCGTAAACTAAACATTTTTGGTCCTCGGTATGGGCTATAATTTGACATGACAGGTAAAGCAAATTTAAAGAGGTTTAGTAGTGTTCTCTGATTAATCACAGAAGAAAAATCATAGAGACATCACAGTAAAGAGAAGGATTTTGTTGCAGGGCATTTTGCTCCAACGAACATTTGACTCTCGAGATCATTATTAACTGTCCATTCGGATCAATTTAATTTTATTTTTTGGTTCATTTTTCATAATAAAGAAATTTGCAGTCAATTTTAGGCGCCGATGTCATAACGGCATAATCTAAAAATTGTATATAACCGCGCCCAAGTGACAACTACACTTAACAGGTTATATTTACTAATATCAGATTCCTTTTATGTTTTAACTTTTCAAGTAAACTGCACGATCAGAAGCCATAGAAAGCTTGAATATAATGTCATCTTACTTTGACTTCATACATGATCCCGAATCAGATAATTATGATCTCAAAAGTCAATCATTCACTCCAGCTGATTAAAATGCTATTGACTTCGGCGAGATGTAGAAAAGTGTTAATTATGTGGTTAACCCTATTTCTGTGACCAGTCACCGAGGTGCTTGTATGCCATCCACGAGCTCTTGAAAAGGGGTAGGAGTTTGACAAACATATTTCTTTGACCATTCAAAATGGTGTCTTTTCGCCCATACCCGATATTTGGAAAGGGGTGTGATGAATATTGTTTCTGTAATCAGTCATGAGCTGAAATATCGATATATACGAAACGTTGACAATGGGTAACTGATTGATAACATTATTTCTGTGACAGGTCATAGGAATGCCTTCCCAACTCCGACTAGATGTTGGAAAGGGACAGGACTTTGACCAACAATAATTCTGTCGATCGATTACAGGGGATCTGTACATCGATGCACGTTTTTCGAAAGTTTATACATGGGAAACAACAGCCAGCAAGAAGGCACTTTGCACAGTAAGAAAAAGTGTTCAAAATGAAACTGAAATCAATATCATTTTGATATGCAACAAAAATGATACCGCATTCAGGAGCATTTTGATCGGCTGGAATGAATGATTGACTTCTGAGCTCATAATGATCTGATTCGGGATCATGTATGAAGTCAAATCAATATGGCTGACGTTCTTAGAGTACTCGTACTATAGCTCACATGAAAGCTTTTTATGGTTTCTGAGCGTGCAGGGTACTGAAAAAGTTTAAAAAATAACGAAATCTGATATTATAAAATATTACCTGCTAAGTGTGGTTGTCACTTACGTGCGGTTAGATACCATTTTTAGGTTATGTCGTTATGACACCGGCAATAAGAATTAGCGGCTATTTTGTTTAGTCTGATAAATAAACAAAAAAGTAAGATCAAATTGATCCGAATGGACAAATCGTTATGATCTCGAGAGTCAAATGATCGCTGTAGCAAAATACTCTGCAACAAAATTGATTCTTTTTTTAGATTCAGACAATTCAACTACCGGTAAGTTAAACTACCTTGTTCAAATAAATTTGATGGCATGCTTTTCAGGGAAATGAAATTCGATATACTTTAAAGATGTTGTCAATATTTTCTTCTACCTCTACTGATATATAGATTTCATCAGTTGAGAACAATTTATTCTCTAGCTCCTTTGTGATCCGAACTCAGGTCTTTCAGATTGCCTGTATTTCTGTGTTCGGATCCCAGCGGAGTCTGAAAGTCGTTTTTTACAACCTATATACGACCCTTATAAGAATTTAAGCCATCAGAGGAGAAGAAATGGATAATATATTTAAAATATGGAATTTGATCCAGCTGACAACTATTCCATCAAGTTTGCATTGAGTTTAAACCTTCGCAAATCATATAGCTTACAAATCTATGAAAGCGTTGTAAATCGCTGCAAGTGGCTGTGAGAAAATAATTTCATACTCTCCGTAGCATAGTGGGTAAGAGCTTCAGATGGGCAAACTAAAAAACTAGGTTTTGGATTGCAGCAGAGCTAGAGAGATTCTTTTTCTCAATTTATAAAATTAATAATTAAATCAAATGATTTAAATACTGATTAAAATGTATATGAACTGAAGAAGAAAATTGATAACGTCTTTAATATAAATGTTCAAAAATTCATTTCTTTTGTTAAGGATTCGTCGCTTTGTTTAAAAATAAACTAGAAAATATAATCCAAATATGTGGATTTGGCGCGACTCTTTCTGAACTATATCGGCCTTTCGACCCCATACTTTTTGGGTTTCCTACCGTCGAGATATTTGTTTAATTATTATTAGTGTGCAGCCTGTAAAAATACTTTGTTAATTTATAAAATAAATTACAATAATTTTGGCTTTAAAGAAGCTACTACATATGCGTCCTTCCTTGGAGTTTACATATTCATATTTTATGCACCAGTTTTTTATTGTGAACTTTTCTTGAAATAGAAAAGACTACTCTTAAAATCCTATGTAATCTACGACTCTTTTACTGGATTTTTTCCATGAGTAAATAATAATTTTAAAAATCTGAAAACATAAAATGATGATAAGATGCAAATTAGTGTTTAAAATATCGTTTAAAATAAAAAATGCCAGGAGAATGAGAAATTTGTGTCCTTTTTCAAAGCAAGGAAATGTAGAAGAATTTAATAACCTCTTTATAAATTTCAAATATTCAAATGAAAAAGAATTTTTTCTCTCACTTCACATTGTCTGTGCTACAAGAGTGGAAACTTGAACTGATTTGCAAACCTTTAACGGTTATAAAATCTATAATGTTTTGTTTCCCGAATTCTGGAAAATGTGACTAGTCTCTCGATATTTACTGAAAAGTATAAGGATAAGGCTTATTAATTTTTACACTTTTACCACTGCTCCACCCTCCCTCACCCCCACCTTCTTACTTCTTACAAAACAAATTCCTCCTGCACTTCCTTATACACCTCCTTCTTCTCGTCCCATACCCACATTTCTCATCTACTTTTATTTTCCGAAACCCTACCTTTAACGCCCTCCCCCTCCTAACCCTGCCGTTCAGAATTCTTTGCATAATAATAAGGATTCCTTTATCTGTTGACTGATATATTCTACCAGAAAAATATTTTTAAATTTTTCGCGAATGTATTCAACCCAACTCCATCTATTTTTGTAAGCTATTGTTTCGCTTTAGCTTTTACTCGAATGCTTCTGAAATTATCGAACCGCAAAGCTGCATTTAACTTTGCTCTGATTTAAATGGAACTTTTCGTATAAAAAATGCGGTTTTATGTACCTAGATGTGTTTAATAGTTCTATTGTGTTGGTTTTCGTCAAACTAATCTGCATTTATAAGAATAGAGAAAACAGACATTTCGAGTTTGGTTATTATGATAATGTATAATGGAAATAAGTGAAACACTGAATCCTATAAAATGTCATCCAGTGTATGGAAACATTCTGAATAGAAGCACTCGACAGTGACGTATGTTTCGTCCTCATTGTTTCTGTCATGAAAGTGGCAAGAAAGGAACTAATAATGATGATAGCAGCGATAGTCGCATTCGTAGAAGCATTCGTTATGATGTATCAGGAAATTGCAGTGGATTTATATCCTGCGCTGTCGCATGGTTTTGAATCAGTAGCATCACCAAATATCCTCACGTTTCTCAGTGCTTGGTTTTCTCTATTTCAAAACCTTAAATTTTGAAAAACGGTATTGCGGAAGAAATATATAAAGTTTTATAATCGAATATTGGTTTAAATCTATATTTTTTTGTTTATGTCATATCAATTTCACTTAGATCCAAAAAGTTATATTTTATCCAGAAAATAAATATAACATACATCTTTGCTTATATAATTCGACTAATTTTAAGTACTTGATGATCATTGTGTTCGCGTGAAAATTTAAAAGTTGCTAATAAAATGTCCATGAAATATTATACGCTTATGATTGGGGAAATAATTTTCTTAATTGTAGATTTTTTTAAGCGCATTTTCTTCAATAATATTATATCTAGATTCAATACTTTCACGATGATTCATTATGATCAAAGAGATCTTTCGGGTTTCACTCGTGTACAAAACTACGAATTTTGCGACAAATTTTACAGAATTTCTGGACGCACCTGATTGGCCAATCAAGATTATGAGGGCCAGTTCACAATAAGAGTCCTAAACGTCAACGTTCGAACGCATATACGTATTTGAAGTCATACGTACGTTTTTGCCAACTATCTGACCAGTATTGTCGGTTCGCATTTTTTGTTTTCTTGCTGCGATCGCTGGTAACAACGTGTGTATGATGTCAAATACGCATATACGTTCGATCGTTGACGCTTACGCCCAGCGGCACGGCCAGGGTTTTTTTCGGGGGGGGGAAGGGGGGGGCTGCGATTTTTTTTGTGGGGCTTCGGGTTTATGTATAGGAAAAGAGTTGGGGAAAAGGGAATTGAATAATAACAATATTTCATTTTTGGGGAGGGGGTTTGAGTCCCAAAGCCCCTCCCCATAAATGTTGCTGCTTGTGCCTCTTATTATGGGCCAGACCTGAAGGGAGTTGCCGAAGCGCTGTAGCCGTCAACGACCGAGGTTCGGAGGAATGTGCGGATGGAATAGTCTGATGTGGGTATTTTGAGCGTGTACTACAGGTACCCGCTAAAACGGGTGAGAGAGAGGAGTAGTGAATACATAATCGGTGTAGGTGCGACAGGGAATTATTGGTAGCTGCTGGAGGCAAGTATTTTGAAGATCTTTATTCATTCATTTCGACATTGCTTGCTATATCTTAACATATTCAGAAATCTATAATTGTATAATTGATCGACAAAAATGAAAAATCTTTAAAAGTAAGATTTCGAGCAAAAAGAGTTTTATAAAAAAAACTCATAAGCCGTTGCTGTACCTTTGATGGTGGCAACTTTTAGCACGAAGGCTCGGGAAGTGCGTGACATGTCGGTATCTTAGCCTAGGATCCAAGAGCACTTTAGTGTCTTGTGCAGAATTTTTTCCTGTTTCTGGATATATGGGATGCACATAGTACCTGATGATACGAATTGTTTCAGTTTCTTTCTCCAATTCCGTGTTTTCTTCTTGCTGATCCTTATCTTCTTCATTATCTCCGATATCTTCAACAAATCGTCGACTATAGCCTCTCCTTCTCTATAAACGGAGTCATCCAAGATTTTAGGGGCGTTCTCACAAGGACTTCCATTGCTGTGAATACAAATAATGGAGCACTTTAACCCTGCTCTTCTAGAGAGACAGAGTTGTGCCGCATCTTTTCTTGCATTGGCAGGAGAGGAATTTCAGAAGAATTTATGTAGCAGGCTTCTTCGTTGTCCTGACTAGAGAGAGTTCAGCCTTAGTTCTCTTCCATTCCCAGTCTCCTGGATTCTTCATGACTCCGTACCATGTTTGGACATGATGGTAAGTGCCGATGGATGCTTCGTCGCTATTTTTATGAAATTTCGACTCAAGGGAGAATCTAAAGAAATACCTGTTCCAGATGCAACTTCAGAATTTTTTGGCAATTTCGGGAGCTTGGTCTTTCCTTTTCGCACCATTATATTTCATATGTACGTAGTATGTATGTATAAATTCGAATACCTGAATTCTCAAATTATACTTAAAATATGTATATGTATCTACTTCGACACGCTGACAATTTTCCACAAAACGATTATCATGACGAAACCACGAAAAAACCACAAAATTATGATTTTTGCGTTTAACTAAGCCAATATGCAAAATTTCGTAAAATATTCCAAAAGAACAGTTGTAGCTCCTATTGAGGTATGCATTGTGACATTCTCATCATTTATGATTGAAAAAGTATTAGAATTTTCCAAAATTTGACATCACAGTTTTTTAACGGATCTCCACGTGTCGAGACCCCCTCAATCTGAAAATCAAGTTTTTACAATGCCGTCGGTCTGTCTGTCTAGCCGTCCGTCCGTAAACACGATCACTCTTGAAAAAATGAACGAATCAAGTCGATCTTTGGCACACTTTTTTCAGGGCCTAAAAGAAAGGACGAATTCGTTAACTAGCCATTTTTGGAAAAATTCAAAAAGTGAGCACATTTTGGAAATTTTTGAGACCTTTTTTCTGGATTTGATAATTCTGTGTACGGATATTTATATAATTAAACAAAAGACAATTTCTCCTCATAAGTTTTGAAGCCCTACAAGGTTATCATAAAATGTTTTGGATTTTTCTGGAAAATTCAACATTCAAATTTGTCATTGCAGAAAAAATAACGAAAACTAAAAAATTTCATTTTCTGATCAAACTATGCACGATACGAAAGAAGATAAATTAAAAAAAATTGTGACCCCAAAAAAGATCTAAAATTTCATTACGAATCACTTCTTGATAGGACTAGTACTATTTGTTTTATTCTTAAAAAATAACCTTGAGAATAAAAAAAAAATAAAAATTTGTGGAAAAACGACCAAAGTTGCAAAAGGAAAGATGAAACAAAACTTGCTTATAAAAGGCCTTTAAAAATCAAGCGTGCAGCACGATTGTCACGATGAGAATGTGTACCTCAAAGCTTACAGAGCTTTGAGAAACTTAGTCTTTAACTATACCTAATTAAGCAGAAAATTCTAAATATGAAAATGTTTATAAATACTGCGATTCAAAAGAGATCTTTTTCATAAAGTTTTATTCAAGAATTCTAAAGGCAAAGAATAAATTTCCGAGCCAAACGCGCGATGTAACCCATTATCGAGCGCGAAGCCAGAGATTTATCAGACGTGTGCCTCAGTATATTAAATATACAGATTCTGGAGATAATTCTTGCAAGAAATGTAACCACACGAAAAACTTTAACACAAAATTTTGCTGAATAAAAACGTTTTACAAGAAACGCCTCTTTCTTTTTTGTGAAATCTTGCACTATATACGAGCAAAATTCGGAAATTATTAATATTTTCAGGAACAAAAATCCTTTAGGCGAAAAAGCTAAAAAAGTCGGACTTTCAAAAAAGTCTCTTTTACACATTTATTTTTCCATTCATTTTGAAAAAATATTTCCTGACAAACCCCACCATTTTATTTTTGAAAATCTTTGAAAATAGTTTTTGCTAATATTAGAACGGCATCTTGTTAGTTTTATGTGGGCCAAAAGAATTTTTAAACCGGAAAAATTTTTGTTTCTAAAAATATTATTTTTGAAGATTCTATAACAAAAAATTCTCCTGTCCATAGAAGTTTTATAGCCCGCATGGAACTCACAGCATATGTTTCTTCCTAAAGGCCCAATAGAATAAAAAATTGGCAAAAGTCATATATTGTCGGGGAGAAATTCTATAGTTTCAAATGCAAAACTTTCCTGATTTGAACTGGAATCGGTGGAGTCTATTACATATCCAATTATATCACCTATCGAAAAAAGCTGCATTAAATGATACATCGCATGTTCATAAATGTACTCATGTATCGAATATAGATATTAAAATTGCTCTATTTGAAATAAATGCAGCACATGTTCTCTCAAAGTATTAGTATCTTTATAACATATGTTTTTCTGCTATTCGATAGATTATTAAACATATGACACCTTAAAAAGCTAGTAATATTGATAAAACTATTAGTAGTACTGACTCCACAATTCATTTACGGGCATGTGACCGTCGTTTATGGGACCAATTATATGATATAGGATTCGACGGCTTTGGAATTCGAAAAATTAATATATTGTGCTGAAATTTTGGAAGTGGTTCGAAATATATAAGAGCACGTCAGTCTGGCCCACTTGAGTTTTAATTTAATTTAAACAGTGAACTTTATGAATTTCAAGTTTATAATGTATTTTCATTTCTATTTATTGAATACATGATTAATCTTATTACTAGATCTGTAACCTAGATAAATAGAGTCGACCTCAGAATTCGAATCAGATTTGATATCAGATAAGATATCAGATTAATACATATTTATAAACATTGAGTGATCACGGACTCTTTTGCATAATAAGGCAGATATAAAGAGGGAAAATCTGTGTGTAGAGAAAATAAAAATTAAAAGGCGTTAATAGAAACTAAAGGAAAGAATGAAGATAGGGTGTTGATTAATTGAAAATAAGAATTTCCAGTGAATAATTTCAAGAGTTGGGTTAGAAGTATTGTACATATATTTAAAATAAAGATTGTTAAAATTATATTCAGGGAAGGTGCATTTTTAATAATGAATTGTAATTAATTTAATAGACGCGCACCTTTTACTATTAATGATATTTGAAGCTTAACGTTCTGTGCAAAGGAATCTTAAGAACTGATTTTCTGTTCTGTGTGTTTGAAAATTGGAAGAGGGTAAATAGATACTCAGGAAATTGATTCTAAAGAAGAGTGTTGAGTGAATTATACATACAAAAGTTATCATTATTACTAATAATACTCAACAAGCGTAGGCAAAGTTGGAGCAAAACTAGACTCCTAACTAAAAGTACCCAAGTAGAGGTAGGTTGAGAGTTCTTATTCCTACATAGGTTTTGTAGTATTTTGTATGTTTTCCTCGAGATGATCTGTACCTGTTCCTTTAAGGACAAGGTATTGTTATGGAAATATATCAGATCTTTAACCACTTCCGGGAAAGGAATAGAGAGACTCTCAATACAAGGAGCGCAAGTGATGCCAAAATCTTAAGCAACGGAGAAGAAATAGGTCCAATCAAAATTTCCTGAGTTTTGTCTGGGTTAAGAGTAAGTCTATTATTTTAGACCCAAAGGATAACGCAATTAATATCCGCTTGGACTAGTACAAGTAATCTACTTAGTGAAGGAATTGGTCTGAATGAGAAAATTTTGAAATCGTCAGCATATTTATGGTAGGTGCAATGTTGATATTAACTTACAAGATCAGAGGTCAATAAATTAAAGAGTTGAGGTGCCAGAATGGAGCTCCGAGGAACCCTACTCACAACCATTTACCAGTCAAAAAAATTTGTCGAGGAGCTCAGACAGAGCATCATAAAACTAGAAGTCAAAGTCATGAAATGTGGAATTAAATAGGGTAGTGAAAGATTATGATGATAAGTCAGGACGTGGGAATGCAGAAAAGTCTTTAAAAGTTCATTAGGTCACCAATGAGTATCTACAGATTTGTGCTTGGGGGATTAGATTTAACATCTAAGGACACGTCAAATGTCTTCTTCTTTATCTTTATCTGTAATCTCTTAATAAGTGTATTAATTAAAAAAAATCTAATCTAATCTAATCTCTAATCTTATTTTATAAATTTGAACTAGAATTATACTGTTTTTTTATTCGAAGACCTAAGTAGTTAGTCAGAGCCTTGATTTTATTATTTATACCAGTCTTTTTCCAGTAAATTTTCGCCAGTATATTCTGAGGAAAGAACGCCCTGAAATTTGTAGATTTCCTTTGCATATTAAAAGATAGGGGAGTAAAATTTAATTTATCTGCAGAAACCTACTAAACTTTTTTGAGCCCTTTTGTGACGATAGAGGGTAAACTTACACAAAAAAGCTCAAAAATAGTGACAAAGCCTTTGTGTAACAATGAGTTTTATACATGTTATTCAATTATGCTTATTAAGCCCAAAAGAAGTATTAATAGATTTCGTTTTAAATCTTGATTCAATTAAAAGAGGGGGTAGTTTACCCTCTATAAGTCTATAGCTGCGCATACATCATATTTCTTTGGTATAAGATACAGTCGAGCCTCTCAATAGGGTTCCTCCCAGCGTAGTAGGGAAAATTTTTGTCAAAAGCGCGCTACCCTCATCAACTGAAAAGCGTTTTTTGGACTACCCTAATATAAATATGTCGTATACGGGATACAAACTGACCGTATGATGTGAAATACATTTCACACTCTTTTTTTAATTATTTATAAAAGAATTATTATGGTATGCATATTTTCATTTTAACAATAGCCTGCCTGAATTTTTTATTTCCTACGATTGCTTGATAAGCAGAAAAGAAAAAATGCATATGCCTTTAGTTTTTGGAATAAAAAATTTCATTCGTATGACAGTGATGAATTTGATTGTCAAACTATGTATATAATAATATTTATTTTTTTCTAAAAAAGAATATAATTTCCTCAATTTGGAAAAATAATTGTGTAAAATATATTATCAATTCGTCTTGATTTATATATAATTTTATAATCAAAGAATATAATTATTTCTCAACACATACTTGCTACGATGTGCAATAAGATGAATGTACACAGGGGTGCAGCTAACGCCGTATCAGCCGTATTAATGATACGGGACCCTCGCGGTCCGGTGGCCCCCAAATAAGAAGTACTGAATTAAGTTTTTGTTTATTTTCCTTAAAAGAGCCCCCATCTAGAAATTTTCATACAGGGCCCCCTCACGGCTAGCTACGCCACTGAATGTACATAAGTCTATAGATAGATTTATTTTTACCGCATGCACCCTATTGAGAGGCGCTCTAGTGAGAGTCTTGACTGTAAAATTTTCTCAAAATTTCAACCCTCCCCGCTTATAGTATGCATTCGAAAAATACTTCTAACTCTGAAATTGGCTTTAGACACTTAAGATGTGTCACCTAGACCAGACAGTCAAATGTTTTCAAGTAATGTCTTACCAGGATATAATTTTTCCACTGACGATGGAGCGATATTAGGAAGTGATGACAAGTATCCAAGTAGAGCAATTCCGCTGTAGTCAGGCACATGTATATTATTTCTTCCGAGGAAATACGGCTATTCATATGAAAATTTTAATACATGCAGCTAGCGTCAAAACTTAAAGAAATATTTCTATTATATACTATTTTTGAAATACGGCCTAAAATTAAATTACTATTGATACAGTATATTATTTTTTGAATACCAAGCATTTAAAAAATACCCTTTATTATATAAATTAAAGATAAGTACCGATTCAGTAACAAAATAAATCATCATAAGACAAAAAATAAATTAATGACCAGTTCTGGTCCTTTCAGTCTTTACTTCCAAGTAGCGTTTTCTATTGATTCTAATACCATTCAAGGAACTCAAAATAAGAGAATTTCCCTTATATTTTCCATAAAACTTATCATACTGAGTATAAAATGGTCGATTAACTTCAGGTCAATTGGGTCATTGGCGCGGTCTTAAAGCAGATTCTTGTTTTTGACAGAAACTGGACGAAAACACTGAGTCCATCCTGCTATTCGTTGCTCTGGCATTATTCCACCATTATTCCGGCAATTCACTTCGTTTCATGTATGCCATTAATCTAGCTTTCGAGATATCGGCATTATCGACCCCATTCACGCCTCCTTCAGCCCTTGAATCGTACTCAGTCAATCCAGCCGCAAACACTCTTCCGCTAATGTCTTGCACAACCACGGATCACGGTGATCCTCAACCAATTTTACCTGAAAGAAACTGATTGCGCAAAAAAACATTTTTCTGGAAGTCTGTCACCCAGCTTATGTTTAATAAATTTACATTTCCTAGCACTACGAGCAGCTCCGTGGAGCGGTAATTTTCAAAAAACGTATTCTTGGTTTCTTCTGCGACAATTGAAGAGTGTATACAATGTTTGAATTTCATTGGCTGATTTTATGTGGTTGCTCTAGACCAATCTCTGTTTACTGAAAACAATTTTTTTCTTTCAAACGAACGATTGGCTCTGTTTAAACTACATCTAATTCGAATGACAAGGATTTCTCACAAACAAAAGTTTTGGCACACGGTTGAATCAACCATACAAACCGAATGACACCTAGTGTATGAAACCTAGTTTCATAACCATGGGGAGTCTGAATAATAATGATGGATATCTATGTATTTTTCGCTATAATAAGGCTACAAAAAGAGATGCTGTGTATAGTTTTTGTGTCAGAATGTCGATTTTTATGTAATTTTAATATATTTTCAATAACGGCGAAGTCCATTTCTGATCATCAGTACATTAGGCTATTTGATAAACAATTTTACGTGAATTTTGTGTTAAAAGTTTGATGTAAAAACGACTGTTTGCAATTTTTAACACCTAACCACTTTCATTCTTTATGTTCTGCGATGTGTGAGAGGCATCTTTAGGAGGTGAGAACTTTTTCTCCGAGTGCAACTCAGGTTTAAGTTGAAAACATACTTTTCAAAACTGCGATGATAATTTTAAAAATTCGGAAATTTGAAATTAAAAATTGAAATTCCTGCAGGATAATATGAAATATACTTGATGCAGTTTAAGCTTATTAAAAGTTGGAACTCAGTTTGTTGGGTCAACAATGCTATTTCTAATTTTCCCTACTATTTTCCTTTGTCGAAGTAGATAAATAATATAGTTAAAGCGAGGCATTTTTATGTGTTTCTTTATTTGCACCGCACTATTTACGTGTAAAGACTGCAATGTAACATCATACCTGCCATAATGTTTTGCATTTTTGACCCACATGCAACTGTTCCAGCAAAATTATAATTTTTAGTCTGCAGTACCAACAAATAATTATTTTTTGATACTGTAGACTGCACGTCATTTGTTTGCTACTATGACTTTGCGTTTCTTAGTTGTTATTTCATCTTTATACTTTTCACGTACATGAGCAGGTGCTTCTTTTTTTCCATATGTATATTGCACAAAAAGACATAGCTTTAAAAATTGTCTTCTGACATCTAAAACAAGTTTCAAGTGTCTTTAAATCACATTTTGTTTTCTTTTAATGTACTAAATACAGCCAAGTTATTCAGTGCAGTTTACAAATAACTAAAAAAAGTCAGAGCGAATCTTAGCTTTTACATAAATTCAATTAAAAATTCTACTTTTTTAAAAAGAATTTACACTTCAGTTTAGAGCAGGCAATCTGCCTTTCAAATTTCTTCCAATAAACTTCTTATTCTTCGGTAGTCGCTCGAAGTAGAGTAGCAATTCCAATTATTTTTCTCTAAACGAGTTGAAGATTATTATTTCTACTGGTAATAAATCCTGTACGGAAAACTGCAACGGGTCAACATAGATAACTTTGGGATTGTTCCGAGTCTGAGGATAGGCAGAAATTCCGAGATGTTTTCTTTGTCGGAGATTCTAATAAAAGATCCTTTATATTTTGGATCCGACTTAATGTATAGCATTTGTAAGGCTTTAATTTTCCAACAACATGTAAGTAAAGTTTATGGCGTTTCTCGTGGATTGGCTTAATAAAATATGTACATGGATTTGACTAAAACCGAAGCATCTAAATAAATAATTAAATGGAATTGAAATTAATCTAACAGAATTCTGTTATTTAGAAAAATAATTTAAACTCGCCTGTATTCATTTTCGGTATTTCGGCGAAAGGATATATTGCGTGTCTTGAAATTTTATCATTCCTAGAACATTTAACCAAAGACAATCTAGCAATTATACACCACCGACAGTCACACTTTGCTCCAATTTCTTTCTTTATAACGTAATTTTCCAACCGGGAAAAATTTGGTATACTCGGACTTTTAAGTTCAATTTGTTCCACGGTATACAAATGTGTTCTGCAAAACATAACTTTTTAAAAAACTATTTGAAACCTAGTAAACACTTTATCTGTAGACGATTTGAAGATGAAAGAAACACTCCGCCAAATTCAGAACAAAATTTCGGTGTAGACACCGCATATACTTCAAAATAAACAAAACAAAGCTCGACAATTCATGTATTTGCACGAGACTTCTCATTCAGTAATCCTTACATAATAAAAAATAATAATTGATAAAAAAAACTCAAAATATTGAACAATAATTTTTAACTGGAATTTTTAAAAATGTATAATTCTTGTATAGCATCATAAAACAATATTTAATAAAACTGATCTAATTTCGAGGACCTTTAGGTTAGAATTGGTTGAAGCTCACGTGGAGTGTGTTCTTTTCAGCCTCATGCTATTCAGATGGATTTCATTTTCAGTCGTAATAACGATTTTCTGCTCCACCCACTGATCCAGATTTTCGTTAGCACTACGTTTCCCCGACCGTCCTGCAATCCAAATGCATTATGTATGCAACATTGCAATTTGCATCGGTCGTATCACCAAGTCCATGCGCGTGTGCGGGTTCACTGTTGGTCGTTCACGTCAGTGGATGGTGCCACCGCCCAGAGAGTTGATCGTGTATATGCCTCCACGAATATTGTTAAACCAGTTCCGTAAAGAAATGAGAGTATTACATTTTATAGGAAAGCATTACCATTTTTTACTTTCCCCACTGGATTAATAATAGAATTTTGTATTAGATGAAAAAATATTTAAAATTTTGTATGCAAATTCGTTTGCATAAAAATGAAAAATTTACCAATTGCGGATGTACATTATATAAGAACATCAGTAACAGTGACAAATTTGTATGGAAATAAAAAATTTTTGTAAACCCTACACATGCATACAACTTTCAATATAATTTTTCATTTAAGTATTGACCTTTCATGACGGATTTAAGTATTTTGGCCGCTAAATGTTCCGAAACTTTTAATGGGAAAATAAAAAAGGTTCAAAAATACAGGTGTGTTTTTCTGTTTCATTTTATAGCTAGGCATTCTGGAACTTCTAATTAAAAAATTCGAAATTTGCCCACGGCGACTGTTGGTTCTCGCGCTGCACGCTCGATAATATCTTGCCCTGTTCACTAGATAATGTATTTACCTCGCGCTACGCGCTCGGTCTTTGTAGTTCCCTCACATTTGTGTGCAAGCCTATTAAAATTAAACTTCAAAGCATTGTCAAATATAATCTGGTAATTGTGAATTCTCTTTTGTTAAAGCTCCTTTAGCTTTAATGAACACATTCTCATCACACAGCTTGTACTTCGCACTCAATCTGGTCAAACATGCGAATTCTTGTACAACATGTTTAACCATATTGTACCAAATGTATATTATATTCATTTCTGTATATCTGTCAGAGGCTATTTATTCTGATATTGCACTTCGCCCGCGAGTTTGAGTGCGCCTAGGGCGCACGACTGTTGGTTCTCGCGCTTTGCGCTCGATAGTTTATTTATCTCGCTCTTCGCGCTCATTTCTGTAATTACGTCACATATTTTTCAAAACTAAAGGCCAAAACTCTTTTTTTAAAGCTCTTACCGATTTAGCGAACACATAATCATCACGCAGCTCGTGCTTCGCACTAAATTTTATCGAAAATGTTAATTTTTCTACATAATGTTCAGCCCTTTTATATCAAATGTATATTACACTTGTTTATGTACCTCGGTCTGTTATTGCTCCTTCGGATATTGCAAAATGGAGATTCATCATGATTACTTTAATATTTGTTTCTAATTTATCATTAAATTTTATTCTTAGTTACGCTAAAACATGTATCATTTGAATAAGCTTATATAATTAAAATTCATAATATGTATCGATAGTAAAATATTCGTATTTTTCTTACCTTATTTTTAAAATTTTTCTTTTTATTTTTTTGTTTTTAATCTTGTTCAGTACGATTAAAAATAAATCTACTTGTTTTGTCTCGAAGATATTCATGAAATATTTTTAAAACCTTTTTAGGTCAAAAAATTTTGCCTTTTAGTTTTCTTTACCTTGTGCCGTATTCGAAAAAATTAAACTTTTTTATTATTCTATTTTTAATTTTACTTCTTAGGAATAAAACAAAAATTACGGGCCATATCAATAAGTTATTCATTAAATATTTGTATTATTTTTTCCGATCAAAATGGTCGTGGGGGCTAAAGCGCAGGCTCTGGACCCACTCTGTCGGCTTGCGGCTTCGATTCCCGCCTCGCACTCTGGAAGAGCCTCGGTGGCCCATGCGGTGAACACTAGCCTAGCAAGGGAGTTGTTCA
>JAAAKG020095691.1:0-16111 GCA_010014905.2 Druon quercuslanigerum
CCCTAAATGAGCCCTAAATTATGAAAAAGGTTTCATCTCGATACCTCAATAGTGTTGTGCCAGCTTAACATACCTGTCTATAGTCTATATTCTGTAGTCTGTAGTATGTCTTTGTAGTCTGCAGTCTGTTGTCTGTAGTCTGTAATCTCTCGCCAGTAGTCTGACGTCTGTAGTCTTTCATCTGTAGTCTGTAGTTTGTGATGTGTAGCCTGTAGCCTGTAGCCTGTAATCTTTATTATGTCATTACCAGTCAACAACGTTCAGCCTGTAATCTGTCGTCTGTAGTCTGTAGTGTGTAGCCTGTAGTATGTAGTCTGTATTCTGTAGTCTATCTCTGTAGTCTGTAGTCTGTAGTCTATCGTCTGTGGTCTGATCATATTGGACCGTGCTTTGGTACACTTCTTTAAGACCCAAAAGGAAAGAATAAGTTCGCAAACCAGCTATCTTGGATGAAAATTCAAGAAGTGAGCGCATTTTCAAAATTTTTGAGACAATAGTTTTTTAAGATTTAAAAATTCCATGGATGGTTATTCATAGTAATCGGAAACTCGAACAATTTCTCTTTATGACTTTTATTGATAAAAAGAAAACTATTAGAGTTTAGCATTTTCAAAATCCAAAAAATCAAACTAAAATGAGCATTCTATTAGAAACAACGCAATATATAAAAAAAGTCAAGAAAAGAAAAACGTTGATTCGTTAAAGCTCTCCAACACTAGTATAGCAACTCTTTGAATTTTGCCGAAAAGATGAAAATTTAAGTTTTGATCGTACAAAAAATAATGGAAAATATAAATCTCCATTTTGCGGACAAACTATGCAAGATACGAACATAAAATGCAATAACTAAAATTACGCGCACTTAGAATATCTACAAATTTGTCAATAATCACTTTTAGATAGGACTAGTAGACTTTTGTTTGATCGTGAAAAATGATATTAAAAATTAAAAAATTGAATTTTTGGGAAAAGATACCAGTAAAGAAAAATTTAAAGACACAAGTTGTTCAACCATAAAATACCAACAAGTTTGTTATCAACTCTAGTTAAAAAAATAAAAAATGGTTTAAACAATAAAAAATGAACTTTTTCGAAAACAGACACAAGATCAATAATATTTTATCTAACAACAATTTTCGCCTAAATTCTGTATAAACATTAAATATAAACAAATAAAAATTTTGAAAAAACGACACAAGTTGACATAGAATGTTTAATAGTGATTTGTTATCAAGAGAATTCGCATTTTGTTAATAATAAAAATAAGAAAATAAAAATACTTTTGTTTCAATACTGATGCATAATCTGAATGGTAATAATATATATTTATTGAAATGATATACGTTTTACGGAGTAGTTAAGAGTAAAATTTAATCCAAAATAAAAAAGAAACATCAAAGTGATCGTTAAAAATAAGATTTGTTATTTATTTTGCAATATCTGAATAGCCCCAGAACGAAGTACAGAATTAAATTTAACATACATTTGATATAATAGAGTTGAACATAATGTAGAAAAGTTCTTATTTTCCACGAAATCCAGTGCGAAGCATGAGATACGTGATGAGAACGTGATCGTTAAAGCCGAAAGAGCTTTCAAGAAAGAGAATTCACAATTACCAAATGACACACGTTGACAGTTGACCGAGCGTGAAGCGAGAGAAGCATCAGTCGCACGCCCTAGCCACGCTACTAGCGCGCGATGAGAATATGCCCTCGCAGCAGCCAGAATTTTTGTTATTTCTATTATTAAATAAACAACAAATATAAAAAAAATCGGCCAGGACGGTTCGATGCGAACTTGTATGAGCTTTAATTTAAAAAAGTTAAAATCAGATAATAATTGTATTCTGAAAATCAATTTGTCCACGGACATTTCTTTGCCCGACTGCGGGCCGGATAGGATCGTATAGGATCAAGTGCAGCAGGATAAAATAGTAAGAGATACGATAAGATAGGATCGTATTGGACAGCACCAGATGGGATAATATCAGATTTTTAATCTGAAGTCGTAAGGTAATCTTGATTCCGAAATAAAAACCTAAACGAAATGAAATGAAAGTGCGTGAAAGTACATGAAAGTATCCTGGCGTGGGTGGTAGTAGAGCTAAAGCAGAAGGGCAGTTGAGAGAAAAAGCGTGGACAGTCGCGGAGAAGAGTGGGTGAGCGACGATGGAACGTTGCAGGGTAGTGGACCATCGAGCGATGCCGGGTTGAAGGGTGGGAGTTTAATCGAGTGGGGGTGAGACGACTCAGGTGGGGGAAGAGTCTGACCTGCTGGTAGTAACCCGTTATCTCTCCTTGCTCTTCAGTGTGCGTCGCGACGTGAGACAATGGCGGTAGTCCTGATTGTGCAACGGTGTGTTGTCCTGATCAGCTGATCGGTCTTCGTCAAGGACGTACAGAGACGCCGCTCGCCCGGCGACGAGACGTAAACGTCAGTGTCACTGGATGAATGACACGCTGATGTTGTTGACGTGATCGGCCCTCTCACCCCCTACACTCCTCTACCCCCTGTGCAGTGTGTGCAACGTGTGCAGTGTGTGCAACGTGTGCAGTGTGTGCAGCGTGATATTCTCTTTAGAGAGCGTGCATCCTCGATCAGTTTTTTCAAGTGTTTGTTTTGTGAGTGATTTAATTTTGGTGGTGTTTGTGAATTAGTGAGATTAGCCAAAAATAAAGGAATAAATGTGTCTCAATCATGCCATCAGGGAAGTACTACAGGCGAGATGTCAGCGAAGTTAGTTGCTTCCTCAAGTACATGATCTTTGGATTTAATGTCTTATTTTGGGTAAGTCAAACATTAAATTAATTGTCAGCTGCACAGACCTGAAACCTAAAAATCAGGTGAATTTAACCAAATTTCGTGTTGCATTAATATGGCGATTATTATAAACAAGGCTATATTTCCTGAAAATATGTAAATCGATTTTTTATTAGAAAAGTTTTGAATAAAACTAAGTTTCATTTTGGATTATCAATCAGATTTTCGTAAATAAAATTATATTTATTTCAAATATGGAAGTAAACATTGAACTCTTATTGAGAAGAACAGGTTATAAACTTCTTATAAGGGTTGAGAATTTACTATTCTTAATCGTCTACAAACTGTATTTCTTGACGGATTTTAATGTTTCTGATTTAGGAATGCTCAGCAGTAAATTTAAAAAAATTTGGTCAGTTGGAATTTTTAAATTTATATCTTTGCCCAATAATACTAAAACAAATATAGTGCCAAAGTTAGCATTTTCGAAAATATAATTTCTTTTCTCTCAAAAAATACCTGAATAAACTCACTATTTCTTATTATTGTTGCATCTTTACTTCTAAAACGTAAACAATTATATTATAATTGAACTTAATTATTATCAAATAATTCTGGACCATGGTGTTTAATTCCTTAAAAAAAATTTTTTATTATCTAATATTTGCTAGATTGACTTTTGAAAAAATATAAATTAACTACTTATTACGTGAACAATTTCCATTGTTATAAACAATTTTATCAACATTTATTCAATGTTGGTTTACGTTTCTAGAGAACAAATTTTTCATTTCCTCTACGCGAGTTTGAAACTGTTTTATAAATAATTATCTATTGAGAAATATTGTTGAAAGTCGATCCAATTGTTTATAAAAATTATATTAAACAAAGTCCCTATTTCATAGTTTTTTGTAGACAAAAGTAATTTTAATTAAATCTTCTTTCTGGCAACTTGTGTTGATATTTCATCAAAACATTTTGCTGATAATTATACTAATGATTGTTATAAACAAATTGTTAGTCTAATCAAACGTTTCTTTGTAGAAAGAAATAATATTTTTCACAAAATCTTGATGGAAAAAAACTCATATTTATATTCAGTCACGAGGTTCAGTTAATTATGAAGTTTGCGATTGTTATTAAAAAATAATAAGTGTTATCTTATTTGTAAATGGCATTTATAATTCGGAATCTAATTTAAATTGGTACAAAAGTTGCACTATTAATTACAAAATTCGAATTATTACTGCTGCCGTTTTCTATTTGTTAAATTATTTGTTTATAACAATAGTAAATTTCGTTATTAGCTTGACATATCAACTACGCATCAATATAGGTTTATTTACAACAATATTTAATGGGAAAAACGAAATTTCCACAATAAAACGTTTAATTGGAGAATTTGTTTATACTATTTGTTTAAAAAAAATATAAATTATTTTTTTTCAGGTTATTCATTGAATCAATATCTATTTCCGGCACGTAGACAGATAAAATTTTTTCATTATTTAGAAAACTCTTATTTTGCACCAAATTTGTTGAATAATTTGCTTATAACAATTGATTATTTAATAAGCAGAAAAAAATATTATGGGAATATAAATAAAAACTCATTTTAAAAATTTATTTGAAAAAATAACTTTTTTCTACGAAAAAGTTTTAATTTGGGATATTTTTGACAATATTTGTTATAAACAATTCAATTTGTTTACTTTTAATAATCAAATTAATTAAATATATCTGAAACAGCTTCAATTTGGTCCAATTTTAAGCACAATGCTGTCCTACAAATAAGAACCAGAGTGGAATAATTGTTGGTAAAATTGTTTATAACAATATAAATTATTAATTTTTATTTATCAGTCCTCTTTGTATATCGATCCACCGGGCAGTGCAACAAATTTTAGATAAAGAAATACGTTTTTGGACAGTAAAGCACCACAGACAAGAATTTGTTTATAATAATTTTTTATAATAATTAGGTAAAATATAACCATAATTCTGCGAATATAGTTCTATGATTGCAGTTGCAGTAATACAGAACAATAGAGAATCAATTTTGCTATATTTTCTAGGGATGAAAAAACATTTTCGAAAGTGCTAAAGTGCACTTTTTTTTATTAAATATTAGGCTACACAAAAAGAAATTGAAAAACCCAAACTAGCTAAAGTTTTAGCAATTCCATAATATTCATTTATAAGAAAAATGATGAAAATCCATTAATAAACATTGTGTGGAGTGCGTGGCCAGAACTTTGAAAGTGAAAGGAAGGGGTTTGACAGGCTGAGCATAAAGTCCGTTACTACTTACAGGGGAAAATTATGATGGTGTAAGACATACAATGAAATGTCACAATTGTCATCATTCGAATTTTTTTGAAATTTTTGTGAATAGTCCTTCACAGATTTGTTTAAATCCACACAAAAAATGCGTTTTTTTGTTACTTACATGATATTCTTATTATTTATTTACTTTTATGTAAACTTTCTTCAGAAACGTTAATATTAAGTACTTCGAATTAACATTAAACTCATATCTTTATAATTAATCATAGAATAAAAATCAGAAATTACTTTTTTAATTTCCCGCCCATCAGTCTGTTTCATGGGGTCCCAAAAAACCCCATAAGTGAAAAATTAGGTTATGCGAGTTTTTGTCTGTAATTACAATTTTTTGTGGGATTTCTTCTACCTAAAATTGTTTATAAAACATTTCGTATTATTTTCTACTTACAATTAAATGCTGAGATAAATCGTTTAAACAATTTATCATTGTTTATAACCATTTTCTCTTAGAATAGTGTTAGAAAGTGGCGGATTTTTCTGTATTTTTCATCTTGCTGCCAACTTTTCAGTTTGCGCGAGGCAAAAATAAAATAAAGTTCACAAATATAATTGTTAAAACACTTAACTGTTATTTTTAATAATATTTTATTATAGTAATTATCAAAAGTCTAAGCTTTTAATTAACTTTACAATTATTAAAAAATAATACAGGAACATCAACGTAAACAATTTATTATTGTTTATAGCATTTGTCGCGTAGAGTAGACTTAGAAAGTCGCGGTATTTTCTTTATTGTTTAACTTACTTTCAACTTTTAAATAAGAGTGAGGCAATGATTAATTATTGTTAAAAAATAAAAATTTTGAAACATTCGATTATTTTTTCGTTCACTTTTTACTTAGATGGTAGTAATAGTTTAATTATCTTAACAAAAGCAATTGCTTAAATAAAACAATATTATTTATAATTTTCTTCTCGCATAATAACTCCTGAGGCTTGCTCATTTTTCTGATATATTTAACTTTTTGTCTACCTTTTGCTTTTGCTTTTTCGTAATTAATGCTAGTTAACGAGAATAATTCTTTAAGTAATTTATTATTTTACTTAACTATCTTCTTTCAGAGCAGTGCTAAAAATATGCGCGTTTTTCTGAAATTTTCAGTTGATATTTGTCTTTTCAGTCATTTTTAGAAATTTGCTTCGAAATTAAAATTTTTTTCGAACTTTTTAATAGAATAACAGAGAATTTCAATTGAGATAAAATTAGATCATTTGGTTAAAATTCAGATCAAGTTTTAATTTGATCTTAAATTAAAATTATTACTATTGCTTAAGAGATTTGTGGCAGTTTTCCAGATTCCATTTCATTGAATCCTAGAAAATGGTATTCCTTTCGAACCGTTTGGCAATTTACCAAATTGCCAATCGTCGGATTGATTTAACAAATTTTTTTCTTTGTTCCATGGTACTGAAACAAATGAAGTGCCAAAGTTAGAATGTTCGAAAATATGATTTCTTATCCCCAAAAAAATAGCGAAATAAACTCCCTATTTCCTTTTTTTTTGCACCTTTGACTTATAGAAATTAAATAATTGTATTAATATTTACCTTGATTATTATAAACAAATTCTGAAAAATGGTTTTTAATTCTTAGATAACATTATTTGTGTCTTCTAATATTTTTTAGAATGACTTATTGAAAAATATAAACTGACAAATTAATAATTGAACAATTTTCATTATGATAATTAATTTTATAAATAAATATTCAACTTTGGTTTACGTTTCTAGAGAATAAACTATTCGTTACCTTGAGGCATTTTTTGTGTAATAATTAATTAAAAAATCAATGCCTACCTATTTTAAATATATAGAACGTTAAACATAATTAATTATTTAGAAAAATTTTATAGTTTCACTAATTGTTATTATCTAATAATTTAATTATAACAATTGTTTATTTAATAAGTATCAACAAGTGTTGCGGGAATATAAATAAAATCTCGCTTTGAAAATGTATTTAAAAAAATAACTGTTTCTGCGAAAAAGTATCCAATTGGGATATTTTTTAAGAAATTCTTTTAGAATATTTATTATAAACAATTGAATTTGTTTACTTTCAAAAGTATTTCCCAATAATTAACCATTTCTGAAAAAGCTTCAATTTTGTACAATTTCAAGGAGAATGGTGGCCTACAAATAAGAACTAAAATGGAATAATTGTTGGTAAAATTGTTTATAACAATATAAATTATTAATTTTTTTGATAAGTCGTTTGTATATATTGATCCACCGAGCAATGTAACAAAAGTTAGATACAAAAATACGTTTTTGGACAGTTAAGCACCACAGGAAAATATTTTTTTTTAATAATTGTTTATGATAATTAGTTTAAATAATAACATGATTCTATGGATATTGTTTTATGATTTCAGGTGTAATAATACTAACCAATAGTAAATTTATTTTGCCATTTTTTCTCGAGATAAAAAATCATATTTCCGAAAATACTAACCTTAGTATTTTTTTGTTTAAATATTGTCGTACATGAAAAGAAATTAAAAAATCCCATTTGCTAAATTTGATGTAATTTCATGCTGAGCGTTTATGGCAAAAAAGAAATCCGTTGATAAAGATTGTGTGGAGTGCGTGGCCACAACTTTGAAAGTGAAAGAAAGGGGTTCGAAAGGCTGAACAGAAAGACCGTTACTACTTTCAGGGGAAAATTATGATAAGGTAAGACATAAAATAAAATGTCATATTCATCATCATCATAGCCCTTTCCAATGAAATTCAATATATATCTTCACAATAAACCATAGAATAAGATTTGAAAACCACTTTTTTAATTTCACGCCCTTAAGTCTATTTTATAGGGTTCCTAAAAAACCCCATAAGTGAAAAATTGGGTTTTGCGAGTTTTTTTGTCTAATTAAAATTTTTTCGCGTTTTCTGCTATCAAACATTATTTATAAAACATTGGGTGCTATTTTATACTGATAATTATATGTCTAAATAAATTGTTTAAACATTTACACAAACATTAAAAACATTGTTTAGTAAATTAAAGTTTAAAAAAATTGCAGGTTTTCCTTAATTTATAAGCTTTTAATTTACTTCGAGTTATAAAATATAATGAATTAACATTAACAAAAATAATTTATTAAATAGTATATAATGATTTTTGAAACATTGGATTTGTAAAATATTCTCTTAAAACAATGCAAAAGGTTTAAACTAATTATGATTATTTATAATTATAATTTCTTATTTCTTCAGTAATTTTTAGCAATTTGCGCTGAAATTCAAATGCATCGACATTTTTCATAGAATAACAAAAACTTTAATTGAGAAAAAATTAGAGAAGGTTCCATTTATTCATAAAATTTGAAGTGCATTTAGGTTATTTTTACAGAAGAATGCGAAAAGTTATTCTATACAGTATTAGAAATGAAAGTGTACTTTATAAAATCCACATATTGGATCAAATTCGGATCAAATTTTAATTTGATCTTAAATTTAAATTGTTACTAGCGCGTGAAAGATTTCTGGCAGTTTTTCAACTTCGAATTTATTGAATACTAGAAAATGGTATTCATTTCTAAAGGATTGGCAATTTACCAAATCAGGGCATGAAAACCTTTCTTATTACAAAGTAGTTCCAAATGGTTTCCTGGAAAAATAAATTCTCTATTTTTCTCAAATAGGTCATCATTAATTTGTACCCCTGGGCTATTAACTTTTTATAAATTAAAGTTTAATGGTTCTCAACAAATATTAAACAAGTAATTACCAACAATTTTTTTTTCATTATGGGCCACCCTAAGTGTTTGCTAAAAAGAAAAAAATATTTTCTAAAAAAAAAAAATATTTGCTAAAAAAACTTGTTTCCTTGTAAATCTAAAAAAATTAATATGTTTTTTGATACATGTTTCTGAATGTTAAGAATAATATTCCCTATTTTCCATATTTGCTACGATTACATATGAATAAAGCAATAAAGAGTATTTATAACAATCCTAATCTTAAAATTTTTTAAAAATTTTATCTAGCCTTTTAGGAACATTATATTTTTATAAGCTTAAAAAACAATCAAAAAATAACTCTTTCAAAAAAATGGTCTATTTAAATTTTCATACTATATTAAAAATTATCGCTTTCCCGAAAATTGCGCATATTAAACAGTTAAAAAACCCTTTGTAATATTCTGAAATCTTTATAAACATTAATTTCAAATTGATTGTTTCTAATAAAAAATCACTTCAAATTCCCTCAGGAATCTTAAGAATTTTTTTTATTTTCGTCAAAGTTCTGAGCGTTTGACTGAACAAATTTTTTTTCTGATGAAACAAAAAAATTTGTTGACAAAATTAGGAATAGGATCGTTGACTTTATTACCAAAGAATCATTTACAATTTAATTTGACTCTTTTAAAAACAAAAAAATATTTATAAATTAATTCTTTATTTGAAAAAAATAAAAACAAAACAAACTAACACGAAAGAAATTAATTGAAATGATTACAGATATGGAATGTTTTTTACATTAGCAATTCTAAAATTCTTTCAGATTGGGTAAGACTTTCCTAATGGAGCTTCCCCTATTTCTTGTGGAGACATATTGACAATCGAACCACTGTTCATGCTTATTTTCATCCGCATTTCAGATGGACGTCCATGGTAATATCTCATTGAAAATATCCCACGAAGAATTGTATTATTTCCCTCTAATATTGCAAAGACGTCAGCATCAGGCGTTGCCAATACCAGTCTTCCTGCAATTGGAATGTCCTGATGGACCTGATAACTTCCTTTCAAGTAAATTAAATTATCTTGAGGCAAAGTGCAGTTTTGAATTTCAAATCGCCGATTCAGATTCATTTTTGGAATCAAGCGAATAAATTTAAGTTCACTGCAGTCACGCCCAATTATGTGCCAATGAGAGGGAATGGCAGGAGAAGACGTGTAGAAGAATATTGCCTGGCAGGAGGAGATCTGGAATAACAAGAAAGGTATTATAGGTGTCCCTCGCAAATTTGATTCTGCTTGGTGTATATTGTAGAGCTCGAAAAACTAAGCGACACGTATTTTTTTTATCTGAAAGAAAACGCTTTAAGGGGGTGAGACTGCCCCTCAAAGATAGGGGTCCAAAGTGTTGATTGCTTGGTTTATATATAAAAACATATTGATTTTGATCCAGCCTACTGGAAGTGTTTCTTAATTATATCCCTTACTTTAGTGACCCAGAATTTGTCAATTGAATTTCCTACCGCATCGTGTTCTACATCGCAGTTGTGGTGTCCTAATGTATTGTCTCCAAATGATTTCCAAAAAGAGTGTCTTCAAGCAAGAATCTTTGAAATACTGTGAAATTTTTGTATGAAAAAATGTAATCTTTGGATTTTCCATTATTATTTATGCCGTCAAAATAGGAATTTTCGATTTTCCAACAAAATTCAAAAAGTTATGATAACATCTTAGGGCAATCAAGAAACAACATTTTTCTTCTCTTAACTTTTTTTTCATACTCTCCGTTATTTGGCCTAATATATTTATTTTCGTGTGTTTTTTTTTAAATTTTGTAAATGCTATAAGTCTGGAAATTTTTCTTTTTGTGAAAAAAGTCATTAGGATAAATTGTTCGTCTTTTTGAATACTATGCACGTCTTTACAGAGAATTTTTGGATCGTGGACATTTGACAAAAACGGGGGGGGGGGGGGGTAAATTTTACACAAATGTCATACCTTTTCTGATTTAATGTAAGAAATTAATGGGGGTAGCCCCCCCTACAACTTTTTATTTTGTGCCTATAATAATATATACTTTTCATGCACACAAAAATTGGTAAATTAGTTTTATAACGAAGGAAATGAAATGAAGTCGATCCAACATGAATAAAAAAATTAGACGCGGGTGAATAACCCTTACATATTTTTAAATGTGCTAAAACTAGCTAAATTCATATTAGAAAGTATTAAAAAATTATATTTTCCTCTTGAGACAAAAATAACTTTGGGTTTCGGAAAAAATTTATTTTGCTTTCCAGACAAAAATATATTTGGGTTTCGAAAAAAATTAATTCTAAATGAATAGGGGTAGCTAGCTTTATTCACTCTTTTTGTCTATAATAATATATACTTTCCATAAACAAGGACAATCGAAAAAATAGTTTTAGAACGAAGGAAGTAAAACCCCTAAATATTTTCAAATACGCTAAAGATTGCTAAAAAAAGAAGAAAAAAGGGCATCGAAGAGGGTAACTACCCCTAAATTGTTACACATTATTAACGCTTACAATCAAATATTGTGCGTATTATTTTCAAAGGTTGGTTAATTTTAAGGTATGCGATCTGTGGTATATGTGAATTGTATTATTATACATTTTATAATAGATTTTATCCTGAGAAATGCCAGGTGATTTTAAATAAATTTTAATATTATTCTAACAGAAGGACCAAGCAATAATCAACCTTTGACTATTAATTTTGGTTTTTAACATTTTTTAATCGAAACCCAACTTGATTTTTGTCTCAAGGGTTTTTTTTTGTCTTAACATTTTAAAATATGAGGGGGTGGTTTACCCCCGCCTAATTTTTTATTAAGTTTTGATGGACTCTATTTCACTTTCTTCGTTGTGAAACTAATTTTCCAATTTTTTTGTACATGGAAAGTATATATTATCATAGGCAGTAAATAAAAAGATTTAGGGGTGACCACCCCTATTAATGTTTTTTATATTATTTTGGCGAAACACCTTAATCTTATTTTTATCTCAAGTGCAAAATATATATTTTTAAACAGTTTTTCCTGTGAATTTCAACTTAATTAGCACAAATTTACATATATGGAGGGGTGGTTTACCCCCTTCATTAAATTATTTTTTTAAATAACGTTATTCATCTTTTATAAAAAAAAACTTTTTATGTTCTTTAAAGGACTATTTCACCCCCTCAATAGTGTTTTTCAGCAGTTAAAAAAAATATGTGTCGCTTAGTTTTTCGAGTACTGCAACATATAAGAGGGAGAATAAAATCGGTGAGGAAGACCTCAAGTATCTTCCTTGCAAGAAATAAAAAAAAGTATGTACATTAATATAGTTAATTTTAATAATTAAATTATTAAATGTGAGAAACATTTTCAAAGATTCTTTTTCAGTAGAATTAGAAGATCTGGAACCTCGAGAATATATAATAGGAGCGCCATTAGGAAAGCAATAGAACTGTAAACTTAATTTTGCAAAAAAACAGGCGATTAAATTTTCCTTGGTTTTTATAATATTTTAACAGATTTCAATCTTCTTTTTGGGCGTATTTTTTACAATATCATAAGGGCGAGATTAACAAATTATGGTAAGACAAGGAAAAAATAAATTTAAAAAAGTCGTTCAATTTTCAACCAGAGAGATGAATTTTTAACCAAATCAAGAAAATTATTTTCAACCAAAAAAGTTGCTCATAACAACTTAATTTAATTTTTAAATAAAGAGAAAAATGTTTAACCAAAACAATTACCCTAAACCAAAATCAATGAATTTCCACCTATAGAGATAAATTTGAATTTCGAGTAGAATAGTTAACTTCTTAGTAACAAAATTAATTTTTAACTAAATAATATGATTTTTTCACAAAATAGTTACGTTTTAAAAAAAAACGGCTTTTAAAAAAATATATCAATTTTCAACCAAAGAAGTTTATTTTTACGACGAAGATTAATTTTCGGCCAAAATAAAAAGAATATTTAACAAAATATAAAAATTTTTGATAAAATAGTTATATTTTGAACTAACAAAATAAATTTTTAAGTAAAGTGATAAATTGTTTACAAAAAAATGAAATTTGAACCAAATAGTTCATTTGTCTAACAAAAAGGTGATTTTTTACCAAAAAGTTAAATTTTGAAGCAAGAAAATTAATTTTATAGGAAAAGATGCATATTTTCAGAAAATACATGAGTTTTAAACGAATAGTTCAATTTTTAGATAAAAAGTTAGTTAGTTTAAAAAAATTAAAGTGCAACTAAATAAATGGTGTTTCAAACAAAATAGCTTTACTTTTATCTCAAAATATTAATTGTAACCAAAAATTTTAATTTTTAACTTAGAAAATTATTTTTCTACCAAAACGGTGCAATTTTAATAACATACATGAATTTTCTAGAAAAAAGGTTGGTTTTTAATTTAAAAAAAATTTTCAACTACACTTTCGTTGAATTTTTTTTTATTAGAAGCCAAATAGTGTAATATTTTAAGAAAAAGATCATTTTCAACCAAAAAGTTAAATTTTCAATCACGAAAAAAAAGTTTCTACAAAAAAACAGAAAAAAAAATTATTTCCGTACAGATTGGTCGAACGTTTAACCAAATAAAGGAATTTTAATCTATACAGGTAAACTTTAATCTAATAGAATTTTTAGATTTCCAGTAAAAAATAGTTTTAATCAAATAAAATGAATTTTTTACAAAATAGCTATATTTTCAAAAAGGAAAAATGGCTCTTAACAAAATAATTTCTAACTAAAGTGATGACTCGTAAATAAAAAAATTACCTTTAAGACAACTAGTTGACATTTCAAAAAAATACATAGATTGTAAATCAAAAAGTTAAATTTTTAACTAAGAAGATTAATTGAATACGAAAAAATATAATTTTTAACAAAATACATGAATTTTCAACGTATACCTCAATTTTAAGCTAAGAAAATAAATTTTTAATCGTGAATATAAATTTTGAAGATAATAGTTCCGCTTTGAAGTACCTAAATCAATTTTCAACAAAAAAAAACAATTTCTAACAAAACAGTTAAATTGGCAATCAAAAAGAAACAATTTTTAACTAAATTCTGGAATTTTTAACATATTAATTAAAATTTTAACGCCAAAATTTATCTCTCAAAAAAGAAATTGTAAAATAAACAAACTAATAATTATCATTTGCATATAAAAACCAGAATTTATTTTTATTTTTATTCCCTACTTTACTAAAATTTTACTAACATAAAAATCTTAAACATACTGTAAGAGTGGATTGAAAATTTGAAAAATAATGCCTTAGGTTGCGGGGCGGCGTTTAAAAAAAAAATTTGTGATAAATGTGGATAATTTCTTTTAAATAACAAATTAATTTTTTTTTAATTTTTTATTTTATCGAAAATTCTCTGACTCTTTCAGAAACCCTACTCTCGGACCAATCATATTTTGCTAAAGAGGACTTTTTAAATTTGGAATTCGCCTAGAATTCTTTGGAAGTGACTCTAATTTTTAACATTTTTTTTTATATCCCCAGTTCAAAGAAAATAAGTTGACGATCAAATATGGCAAAAATAAATCAGCGTTGAATGAAACCCGCCATAAGTTTGATTGAAAAATTGTATTTGGCTCTGGGAAATTCACAGAGAAAATTTGTTGTTCATTCGAGGATCATGGTCTTCTTTAAAATTAGGATGTTGGTAATATATAAAATTTTTAGTTAAATAAAACAGTGAGAAGGTGCACAAATTTACGTGATGAAACAAACTCTGAGGCCTTAATAAATAAATATAAATAAGGGCTATAAAAAAGGGCTAATTAATAGGTCTAATTAATAAAAGCTTTAAGCTTATTTTTCTCATTTATTGACATTTCATGAGAGTACTTTTCGACATAAAAATGTAATTACTGAATTCGTTTAAAATGATAGCATACTTTATGGAACCTGTTGCGCTGACGCGAAATTAGTTGTTTAATTAAATTTACTACTTAAAGGCATTTTTACGGGTTACAAGAATTTTGTAGGATACGAAGGAATTTAATTTAATTTATTTATTTATACGAATAAACAGCAAGTATCGAAATTAAAAATGTATAAAATAATCAAGGGTGTTTAATCATAATTTAGTCTCAATGTAAACTAAATCTAAATATTATAATTATTATTATACTTATATATTATTATTTTTAAATATTTTATAAATTTCGGCAATCTTTCAAAATTTTAATAAATATTTTTAATCTATTTAAAACTTCTAAGCATCCTAAATATTTTTCAAACTAATTCTAATTATTCCTATGATTGCCTCATTGCAATATAGTGAAGATGCGGCTTGGCAGGAGGCGAAGGTGCGACCGCAGAACGAGTTCTGGCAGGAGGAGACGTGGCCGAAGTGTGTGGGATGCCAGGAGGAGACTTGGTTCTGGCATCCTAAATATTTTTCAAACTAATTCTAATCATTCCTATCATTGCTTCAAAATCTTCCAGATTTTTTTTCACGTCTCACAAAACTTACGGTTGGGGGCGGGTAAAGGGGGGTGGCGCCATAGTCAAAGTAACGTTACATGTATATTAAAATTATGAAATTAAGAGTTTTTTTTCTAAAATTACATATAATAACGTTTTTAATACTTTTACAGATGAAGAAGCTTTTTGGTAGAAAATTAATCTTTTTGTTTAAAATTATATTGTAAAGAAATTAAACTTTTTGCTTCAGACTTCTTGAATTTAATTGAAAATTCGTCCTTTTGGTTTGTAAATTAATCTGCTTCTGTAAAACTTTCTCTTTTTCAGTCAAAAATTAAACATTTAAGTTGATAATTCTTGAATATGTTTAAAAATATTTTTTTGTAGAAAATTAATTCTTAAAATTCTTATTATTCTTATTATTATATTATTATATTCATATTATTATTATTATTTTTTGGTTAAGAATTAATTTTAAAAAATTTAAAGGTTGTTGTTAAAAATATAACAAATAGGTTATTAAGTTGAACTAACTTGTTAAAGATTCAAAAAAATTTCTTTCCTTTTTAAAAATTCAACTTTTTTTGTATTCTTGAATTATATTAAAAATTTGTTTTTTGGTAGTTTATTAATATTTTTGTTCAAAGTTTATCTTTTTTAGTTGACAAATCAACTTCTTGATTTTGAATTTTTGAATTTCATCGGAAACACGTGTTTTTCTTTACAGTAGAAAATAAATTTTTTCGTTGAAAAAATTATTTAAAAAAATTTTAAAATCGTATTGTGTCTTCTAAAAAATCATCTTCCTTTATTATATATTCAAGATTTTAGTTGAAAATTCTTTAATTTTA
>JAAAKG020095702.1:0-39684 GCA_010014905.2 Druon quercuslanigerum
AATAGTCATCATATCAAGACTACGTTCTAATCACTATAATCTCGCTGCTAGCCTTGCTAGGAAGGGTTTCATTGATGCTGAGGGGTGTGCTTCTTGCGGCTCTCCCGAGGAGGATATCAACCATGTTTTGTGGGCCTGTCCTAGATTCTCAGATTCTAGGAAAATACTTGAGTCAACCTTGATAAAAAATAGATTTTTTCCACCGTTCTCTTTCGAACAGTTTCTCATTAACCCTACAAATAAAGCCTTCCTTCCTTTTATACAATTTTTCAGAAAGAATAATTTATTTATTTGAGTTACTTTCGTTTTCAAACGCCAAACGAAAACCTACTTGCTAGTCTTTTTCATTTATTCTCTAAATTCACCTTTACTATCGCTTTCATCATCAGCTCCAAAGCATTCATTTCTATCCCTCAAGTCTTAAATCCCTAAATCAAATTTCGCGCCTTCTATTACTCTTAGCACACACAACGCCACCTGCAGTCTATTTCTGACATTCCGATATGAACCATAATCCTAACCTCGTAACTTTCCACTATAATTCTGATTCCTAACCAAATACTTGACGTTATGGCATTAAATGCATCAAATCACCTCTGTATAAAACACAATCATAGCCATGGCCAAATAGGTCACGCTTTATTTGCACGGAGAGTATTCCCTCCAGACCTAGGCTAATTGTTCTTCCCCTTCCTGGTGCAATAGCAGTGGAGTGGGGGAGTAAGAAAGAAGAAGAAGAAGAACCTGCACAGTTTTACCACCGGTTCTCGACGTTAACAGCTGCTTCGCGTACAGTTTGGAGTATACTGGCAGGTTCCTAATTTTGAATGAGCAAAGCATTTATTACAAAATTACAAGTTTTATTGCTCGTAAAATTTTAATCCTTAGCAGATGTCAGCTGTTTGGCCCCAACCTAGCTACTTCATTCCTGGAAATCTCAGGCCCTGCCTGTGGGGTCCATAGTTTGTTGAGACTGGAGTATAATAGACAAAAAATTCGCAATCTAAAACTTTTGTAATTTTGACCCTGGAAAATATTTAAACCCTAAATTAGTAATATAACTTTCTTTAGAAAAACTTTTTTTTACTTCTCAAGACTTAAACTTCAAGTCTTAAGTCAATTCCACCTCGACTGGTTTTTATATTTACAATAAAACTTCTCGTCTTAATACAAGTCCACTCTGACTTATTTTCAAAACTCGTCATAAACTCAATATTTACGTTTTCGACTACTAAGTCTCACCCTGGCCGCCAGCGAGACATAGCCGTCCTAGAGAGGAACTCAAGACGAGATAAGTCGAACTCAAGACGAAATATTTTTTGTCCGACAGCGGAGCGAAAACGCTCATTTACGCTCCGTTGAGGATGAGCGAGTGGTGGTACGCGTGTCTGAATTTATAAAATATCATGCATGATAAACACATATTCTTTCATTTTTCTAAAGATGTAAAGATTTATGTATCAGAAATTTCGATTAGTCATTTCAAAGTTACGATTTCAGCTTTGCATATTTGAAAACGCGAAAACTCGCTTTCGCTCCGCTGTCGGACAAAATAGTATGTGGACCTCGATCAAAAATGGTCGCTTTCACTCTCGGTGCACAATATACTATACTCGGATAGTTCTTCCTGCAACCATCGACGTGCATAGTTGCTCCGCGTACTGTTTTATCCTTCCTATTTTATTAAAGAGTACAGAAGTGATGGTCAGTCATCAAAAAGATTGCTTTATTCGAGACGAATTGATTAGCCAATTTTCACTTTTATATTTCTTAAAACAAAGAAAATATCGAATTCATAGCTAGTAATGGATATCTACATTTTTAGAAGTATTCCGAAATTTAAAAAATTATTACGTTGCGATGCAAGATTCTGAACCTTGCACATTAAGGTTTAGACTATCTCTTCGCAAACTCTTATGCAATCTGGACTTCGAATATATTTGTTTTACATTATTCATGTCGCGCTATATATGTGCGATTTGCATATACATACAAATTTCGGTTTCCGAAATTTGATTTAAAAACAAATATTGTAAAATGCCAATTAGAAATGTTCAGACCCGATTCAAAAATTTCCATCCGGGACTTTAAACCTAATATAACCTCTAAATATCGAAATAAGGTTCAAGCGGAATGAATTCATGACAATCTTGGAATTCTAAATCATGGAAAAATCTCGGAATTCTATGTATTTTGAAATTTAAGGAATAAATGGAATTTGCGAAAGCGATACTGCGACAGTCGGAAAGGTGTTTTACGAGCGCTACCCATGTGTGTGCGATGATTATTAGTCCGCACAGCGGGCAGATTTTTCATTCATAACATTTTCCGTAAATGGCGTTTTGCGGGTACAAATAAGGGTCTGTTAAAAATATGGGCCTTCTGATTATTTATCGAAAAAAATAATTTTTTAGCACAATATTTACCAACGTATACTTCAGGAAGCTGCCACGAGAATTGTTCAAGCGACCCCTAACAGCATTAGATGCATTGAATCCATTTTTCTCCGGTTTTATTGTTTTCCGAATTATTATCAAAATCCAAAAACCTCGCCTTTCTTTCAGGCGTTCATACGAAATCACCGTCTTCCTCATTATCCACGTCAACGTAAACTGGTAGTTCTGAACGGGATCATTTTTCAACAAAAAATTCGAAGCATTTGTAACTGATGTTGAAAGACGATAGAATTCATACGAAAGGAACGGGACTGCCGACGAGAAAAGTATATTAGTTTATGATACAACGCGTTCTAAAACAAGGAACGAAGTATTGATAAAAACATTGTGATAGTGTTAGTAAGAATATAATTTAACGTAACTTGCACTTTTGGTGTCACTTGTTTTCGAAAACGGAATGGTGGCCCATATTTGTACTATCTACTTTACTGGTCGCGCACCAGAGTTATATGGCACTTTTATCTGCACTGTGTGCTTATGTGGTATGTTTAGTGCGCACTAAAGTTATGTCGCATCCAGCTGCGCATCAGACTTATTTAGAATACTTAGTTAGGCACTAGAGTTCTGTCAAATTTCCGGCTGCGCAGTGTACATCTGTGGCATTGGTGCTTGCACTTCTGGAAGCACAGTAGTCTTATGTAGCATTTATAGTTCGGCGCTAAAGCTAGGTTGCACTTCCGAATATGCATTAGCCTTATGTGGCATTCGTCGTTGCGCACTAGAGTTATGGCCCACGTGCAAATGCGTAGTATACATTTGCGACATTAATGGTTGCGAATTTGAGTTATGTCACACTTCCGGATGCGCAGTAAATTTATGTGGCATATTTCGTTCGGCACCAGAGTTATATCGCACTTCCGACTGCGCAGTATAGTTTTGTGGAATTCGCGGTCTCACACTAGATTTATGGCTGCGCAGTAGACTTTCGTGGTATCTGTAGTTTTGCACAAACGCTACGTTGAACTCTCGATACGCAGTAACCTTTTGCGGTATTATGATTGCGCACTAAAATTTTGTTACACATTCAGCTACATAGTAGAATTCGCTGGTATTTTTAGTTGTGCATTAAAGCTATGTTGCATGGCTGAATATACAGTAGACTTATGTGATATTTGTGGTTAAACCCTAGATTTATGTCGCGTTTTCAGATGCGCCGTAAGCCTATGTGGCATTGGTGGTTGTGCACCAAGTTTATATCGTGCTGCTGGCAGCGCATTAGACTAAAGGTGTATATGCATCTTACTTTTATAGCTGTGCATTAGAGTTATGTAGCATTAGACGTTGTATGTAGAGTTATACATGGGTAATACTGTCCTGAACATTATGTGCTGGGTCAGTTGAAACCTGAACCGAAAAGTTTCGGGTAAGGACCTCCTAAAGATCATCCTGAAAAGTTCCGCTTTGGCTTTTGCACATTACTAATTCCATTGCACGTTTGACACATTTGCTCATTTTGAAATTTCAACATCGTGTATGTATGTTTTCCCTCCCTTTCGGAAAAAACTTCTAATGCATTTATCGGAAGTTTCTAACAGGTATTTTTTTCTGTATAGAGATAGGAAAAGTATAGATTGCTACCCTCAGATAAGAGAGTTTAACATGAAGGAACCCAAATGACTAGTAATATGTATCACATATAATATTTTTGATGTGCGTCACAGGTCTTTTTGGTAAAAACTGTTTAAGAACGTTTCAAGCTAAAGGCTATTCTCGAATAGTGACATTAAGAATCCTGTAATAGAACCTCAACAATTTGCCGCTGCACCAGCTTTCATATCGCTATAATATGCATGCGGAACTTTACCCACTAGTGTACAAAGTAACTATATTTTCAAGCTTGGAAGCTTTAATATTATTCTCAAACCCCTGTCTCTAATAAAGAGAGGATTGGAAAATCTTCCAAAAAAGTGTTACGTAATATATGGATGACCTTTCAAAGGCATACAAAGTCTGATTTTCGAAGTGAGTATTACACCAAATTTTTCTCCGAAAGACTACAAAATAGTAGATCGCATGTGTCCGAAGGATAGTAAATATGTCATAATGGAGAGTTCACAGATTACGTCCGGTTAGTTTTAGTTTTTCTCCTTAAGTATCCTAAGTCCTAGCACGAATAAAAGTTATGCTACAAAATTTAAGAAATTCTGCGCGACCACCGATCTCGCAACTGAGAGCAGTATTTGCCGACTAAAACTTGACATTTAAGGTTTCGGCATATTTATTAGTTTCTCGAAAACTCGTTAAGATTTTTTTAACATTTATCTTATCAAATTAAAGATAAGGCTTCAAAGACAAAGTGGTACAAATTTCAGATTTTTTCTACAATTTTCCAAGGTCATTCCACAAGTTAGGGTCGAGATACAAAACTCGAGATATTCTTCAATTTGTTAAACTGATCGTACTGACAATTTTCGACGGTAGTGTAGTATAATTTTGTGATTGAAAAATATTGTTTTTTATGCGATGTCGGATTAAAATGTTAAAATGACGAAAAGGTCAACCAATTACTAACCCTTATATAATCCAGTTTTAATGTAATTTCCATTTACTGTAGCGTTTTTATCAAACTTCGGTTTCATTGACTGCGATTCCTTTTAAATAAAGATAGTATGCTTTATCGTATGCTTGATTGTATAATTGATGAATTTTTAGAGTGGTTACTGGAGGAATTGCTTTCTGCAGTGTTTGAAGGTATGCATGTTCGCTTGCTTTGATATGTGTTTGCTCGATTACTTGGTAGATTATTCCACGCTGTACTTGAGGGTTAACTTGATGATTTGCGTGATACATTGTTCTGCGTGCAACCGCCGCTTCATCAATCGCTCTCACCAATAATAAACGAAAGCCAACACCTAATCGCTTAAGTTCTTCGGGTCTCAGACTTACAAACTTATTATTAACTATTTTAAACACGTTATTAGTTTCGCCAAACAGATTAGATAAAGGTTCAATCACATTTTTCAGCTTCCATCCAATAACAACATGGCCCCTTGCTACTAAAACTGTAGCTGTATTGCATGGAAACATATCGTCATTAATGATTCTTCATAAAGTACTAAACTGTGGATTGTTTTGATACCGAAATGTCTTTAAATTCGGAAAGACGTCTCCCTAAGATTCCGGAAATAATTCTTTTAAATTCTGGGAAAATAATTCTGTAAGAAGAAACAGAAATCGGTAAATTTTATAACTTATGATACAATTATAATATAAGTTAGAACGATCGGATACAGTTTTGAAAAGAAATTACTTTTGTGTTTTGAAAAATAAATTTTTCCATTTTTTCGCTTCAATTTTATTTACTTTCATAAAATTTACCCAAAAAAATTGGACACAATTGGTTGCCATGCCAAAAAAGTTTTTAAACAAATTTTGAATTGTTCTTAATATCACAAAAGAATCTTTTAGTGCTATTACAACAAAATCTAATTGCTGAAAAGGCTTAGTGAATTTCAAGGATTGTGATTCCGTGCATAAAATGGTAAATCAGTCGACAGATTTCACAGATTACGTCCTGTTAATTTCAGATATTCTCATTGAGTATCCTCAGTCATAGCACAAGTAGAAGTTAAAAAACAAAATCAGAGAAATTCTCGATGATCACCGCTCTAATCGCCAACTGAAACTTGACATGTGAGTCTTGAACATTTCTAGTCGTATCTCGAGCACCCGTAAAATTTTTAAAGTGTAAATTCCTCGGATTAACAGGTAAGACATAAAAGACTGAGTGATATAAATTGGAGATTTTCGCTACAATTTGCCTAAGTCATGCAACATGTTGAATTCGAGGTAAAAAAATCGAGAAAGTCTTGATTTTTCTTTGAACTCCTTGCACGGTATATTCTTTCTAAAAGATAAAAAATATCTTTATCGCCTTGGCGTGATCTAAGCTAATAAGTTTTCTTATTTTCTTGAAAAATATTTTTAAACAAAACAATGTGCATAACCTAAAAGGCGTATTTTCGGACGATCTACATCTTATAACCGAGTTTCAGATTTACCCTTATACTGATTCCTCAGACCAATCAAATGAAAGAAAGTAAGAGAGACTTTGTCGTAGAAACTGATTGGTCTTATACACTGGATAGTGGATGACGTGACAAACACTTCTTGAGTTGAAACCGTTAAGTATACTGTCGACTGTGTGCGATAGCGATACTGGTAACGTAAACAAATAATTCGTTCCTTTCGGCTACTATTTGGCTACAAGAACCGGTGCTCTCGCGTGATTAGGTCACCGTATCTCAACGACTTAGCAACTTGAACTTAGTATGTTGGCGGAAGCACAAGTAAGATGATGACGATCCATCAAAGTAAGCATCCTAGATCTTTCATACGCCGTACATACCTGACTTAAGATAAAGAGGGTAGAGATTATAACCTATGAACAGAACCAACCGCGTTGAAATTACCAAGCATCGAATGTACCATAGTAATTCGAAAATTGAGTGGGTACTCCGTAAGGGGCGTTGTATATGCCAAACAACTGAGTTTGAAGGCACCTAGTATAAGGGCAGAAGACATAGATAAATTAGAAACACAATAGAGACAAAAAGCTGTGCACAGAGAACTCTCCAAAACGTTGGGTTAGCATGAAGTGGATAGTGAGCCACTTAATTTCTGGCTAAAAGGGGGTGCCAGGTAACGTCCTTGCGAGGTTAAAGGGTCACCTTTGTCGGATATTTATGTGTACTGTCTCTTTTCTGTTGATAATATTTTCTGAATCATCAGTGTACTTAACCTTATCCGGAAAGTGACCTTAACACCAGGTCCTTTAAGAAATAATGATAAAACATTTCCTAAAATTACCATAATCATGGTAATTTTTTAGTTGTGAAAAGAATGGTAGCTTAGAAATGCACCATTAACGAAGAAATGAAATATGAATATGAACTTTCTTAAGAAATGGTATAGCCAATAGATTTAACAGAAAAAAATGAATTGGAGTATGACAAAGGATTCCTCCTATGGGATTTTAAAATTGTATTACAACAACTAGAACCTATATCATCACAAAAGCTATGGCTTTCAAGAAACTTAATGTCGAAATCGTTTCTGCAACACGCAATCAAGTTAAAAGAGAGGAAAGTATTGATGATGCACATAATAGTTGTTTGCTGTATTACTTCCACAGGGAATTTTGTCTCTCCTGCTATAATTTTTTCACGGAAAAGTTGAAACAATGCTCTTTAATTTAACCACGTCTGGTTAGATGACAAGTGTAATTTTCTTACAGTTTTTACAAAATTTAGTCAATCGCTTAAAAATATCTAAAGAAAATAAATGATTCATTATTGGGATTGGTCGCGGTAGACATAAGTGCTTTAGAGTTCTCTTCTTCATAAAAGAGCGTGACATTGAATTGCTCTATTTTCCAGCTAAACGCATAGAATGCAATCTTTGGACGTGGAAAAATTGTCCGCCCTCAAAAACTGATTATAATCAGGCCTGCAGGACTTAGCTAAAAAATCATTTAGAAAGGAACATAGGATTACAGAATATTCCTGCATAATTTTCGATAGCCTACACGAAAGCAGTCAGTACTGAGAATGTGGGCAATACATTCGCAAAGAATAGGTTTAACCTTAACAATGTTGAACGATGTTAAATACTTTTATATTTAGATTGCCAGCGAACACCAATCAAGTAGATACACCAAACGACATTGAGAGAATTCCAATTGATTTAATAGCTGGTATAAAAGCAGTTATATGTAATGCAAGTGCATCGAATATGAATGAAATAATGGAAAATTCTAAATATTTGGCAGATCATACGAATCCCGAAATAGTCATCAAGATATGAGGAAATTAAAACAGTAAAACCAACATTTTACAAGACACCTTTAAAACGTCTTCCAAGAAACGAAGCAAACATTTTCATTCGAAACGACACAGTCTCTAAAATCTTATCTTTTATTTAAGCCAAGAAACCTTGACAAATCTTTAAGGATCTCCAATATATAACGCAAAATGTACGAACATATCTGCGTCGAGAAAAATGGTGAAATTGCGAAATACAAGTGGTATTTAAAAAAAATCCACACAACCCAGAAAGTCACAGATGGAATTTTGCGTATATATTTCTACATACATTTTCAGCTCAGGTGCACCAAAGCTTATTTTACGGATTTACTTACATAAAGTTATGGATATTATATCGTTACACGTATTTACCAGTAGAAGGAGGAAAAACTACTAAAGCGAAGGAAAGGATTTCAACGAATAAACTCATTTTCTATAGATAATAGCGATTGACAGAAACACATTAACAGCGTAACTAATGAATATTCTACAAAATTATTTCATATAAACATACTAGTATTTACTGGTCACTATCACACCCGCGAATCTCAATTGAGGATTCCGGAGAGATAACATTGGCGTAACTGGTGCCATTTTTCAATAAAATTATTTTTAATTTCAGAAAATCGAAATACTTAGGTTTTCTCGAAAAAGAACTCGGGTATGAAAAAAGTTAAAGGCGCAAAATTATTTATTATCAAAAATGCAACCCAGAAGGACCACTTGATCGTTTTTTACTGTATTTTTTATTTTAGAAAGCAAACATTCATTGTTCACATTATTATACGAGAGACAAAATAAACCAGATAAATACTAGTATAGGAATTGTCTGAATATTTAATATATTTAAAAAATATCAGCAGCTCATAATAAAAAGTTTTAGGTAAAAAATAAGATGTGGAAATAAGTACATTCCTTACTTTTATATCATAAATAATTATGTCGCGCACATAAGAAAAAAATACAATTATAATAAAAACGACAAATTAGATTTTTCAGAAAATGAAGTAAGGTATTCTTTTTTTGAAACATGGGAATATATAAAAAAAAGACGCGTCCTCAGAAAAAATGTATGTTATACAAACTTATTAAATATCTGTGATTAAAAAATTTTTTTATGAATAGTTCACGAAAAATGAATACACCATACCTCCTTAAACAGATGGCGAGCCGACAAAAATTCTAATAGCCCTGGTTGCTTAAAATAAAAGAAGAATTTGTCTATTTATTACTGTCCTGCACCATATGCGAGATACGGCCAAACTTTTTCATGAAAAACGAAGTGACTAATCGGATAAGGACACACACACTTTTATAGTTCGAGCGAAATGAGTTCTCGGAGCTTTTAAATTTTTTTTAGAAAACTAATTTTTGGAAATTCAATTCCTGTAAGAAATTTCATTAAATCCAGGAAAAATATTATCACAATTCTTCTTTTTTCACTCCCAAGGTTCATTTGCTGTCGCGTCGAAAAAATACATGTGCCCTTATTCGATCAGTCAGCTCAATGTAGTCATAAGTTTACTGAGAAATGTTATCCGCAAAATCAGCATACGCATATTTTTACATTTGTCATTTTGTATGAAAACCTGTGAGAATGGTTAAACTTATATTTTTGGGACAACCCTACAATTTTGTTGCAGCTATCATGACGAAAGAGAAACATTTGAAACAAACTTTTCGTCATGAAAATTTAACAGTGGCCCTAACTAACCAAAATTTTTCTTCAGCCTTTTGTAGAAGCCACCGCGATTTTATCAAAATGATGTAAATAAATATTCAAATTAGACATTTAACAGAAAATGGAAATAATTTGTTCTATTAATTTTCCATAAATGAAGTTGTTAATAATTTTTATTAAAATTAAGAATCAAAATGCTTCATTAGATATAACTTGCTGTAAAATTTTAAAATTATGCGTAGAACCCAGCTGAAAAAAATTCACGTAGTAATTCCTCATGGTATTTTAGTAGTAAATTACCACCTGGAATTTTCAGGCAGAAAATACACGTGGTAATATCACGTCGGCGTACAACGTGAACTAACCACGTTCTAAATAAAATTATCACGTAGATTTCTTAACTGGAAAACCTACAGTCTTCAACTAACTAGTCAAGCAAGTTGTAAACAAGGTTTATTGTTTAAAAATTGCGTAAATACTAACTTTAATACGAGATTCAATACTTATATTGAATAATATATTACGTATTTACTTTCCTACTAGTTCAAAGTGTTGTTTTTACCTAATTCAAAAGGCTCCTTGGGAGTATTGCATCTAATAGAAATATGAAATACATTTAATGTGCTGTGTGCTACTTAGATCTAACGTTTAGACAGTGGAAAATATGCGTCAAACCGAGTAGATTTTGTAGTTCAAATGACCTTCATACCCTTTAAAACTCTGCATAAATCTTGTAGACATGGTAGTGTTCTACATAGTATGAGCATGTGGTGACGTTTGGCGATATGACGTGCAAATTTCCATACGAATCAGTGCAATATATCATACACAGTACGAATCAGGCATTATCAGTACAGTATTATTTTGAATTATCTTAGAATGGAACGCTATTAACTTGGTCGTCAGGACTTCATCGGTAATTTGAAACGGGAATTCTGAAAAAAGAACGAGATTTCCGGATTTTCGCACTCGCATTCTTGACGAATTTTTGAAATTGTATGTGTTCTCGAAAACCATATATTTCTGCTGCAGTCGGTCAGGCAATGTACATATTTCGAAATCAGTGACTCGAACCGATAGAATACACTTAAGTGCACGTCGCTAGCGGTGAAGATGTAAAGAATGTCTTTCAATTTTAATATAAAATGCACTCTTCCACTTCTTTCGTCAGATGTTTAAAAATAAAAAACTTTTCCGTAGAAATCAATAAATAAAGTAAGAATCCAGAATCGTACTTGACACCCCCTTCCAAAATATTATGCAGTACTGTGACGTTACAGATTTTCTGCAATCAACTGTTGATTGATTTTTCCTGATCCATATCTCCCTCTTTTGCATTCTTCTCCTTGCTTCAGATAACACCCTTCAACAATTTTTTGCTTTGACTTTGAGCAGATATTCTTGTTCAGCTGATGCAAGCGTATTTTCGTATTTTTATGCTTCGTGGGTTTAAGCCGTCGATTTGAATCAGTCAAATCTCTCGCACCACTATAAATTGCAAAATTGATAGTCCAGCGGTCAGACTCCGCCGAGATATCCTGACGAAAGGAGGCGTCTATTTCAGGCAGATCTTAGGGCTTAGGAGGAACCTGCATGTTAATGTTCCTCCTTGTAGTGAAATCACTATTATCTCTCAGAAGATGCTTGCTTGCCGGGGTTGGTCTCAATGTCGCTTCCTCATCTTCGTTTGTGGCTTTTTTAAAGTAGCTGTCGGGGAAGCGTTCCGCGCACATATCCTGTTTTCAAATGGTAGGCACGATGATTTCGCTATGATTGATGCGAAGCATGCTGAAGCTCTGGGTTTTTCTGTCACCATAGAGCTTGCATACGCGCCACCAAGCCTCCGTGAACAGGGATAATGCTCGAATCGTAGCAGTCTAGCAAGTCATCCTTGAGTTGATTCATCTTCTCAATGTGGGCGTTCCTCCGGTTCGTCGAGCTTTCATCGAATTTATTTATAGCACCCTGAAGTTTAGGGTGATCGGCACTGTTTGCCGACCCATTGTCGGGTCCCCTGTGCGTTCGATTGTTTTAAACCGCATCTACAACTTTTTGGTGGTTTCATTGTATCACTGTAAAACAAGTTGAATTCTATAAAAATCGCAATATTGGCAGACCTATTAGACGCTTTGGCTAAGTTTGTGTAAAGTGACATTTGTGCAAATTATTCCTTAAACCTCTCAGAATATATCTTGAAAAGAACAACTGAAATAGCAAAATATTTACCATAAAAGACATGGTTTTAAAAATGGGCAAGTAGTAAACCGCGCTAAGTAGAATCTTGTTGGGGACTTGAAATAAAAGCTGACCCTAACGGTGGTGACAGAACAACAAGAACTCAACTCCGGAGTTATAAATTTTTAGGGTTTATGTGTCTAGGTAGAAAAGCATAATAAAAATAACAGAAACGAAGAGCGAATTTGTGGTAAGAGGTCAGGCAGGTGAGTCCTTAGAGTGAACTCACAATTTTGTCACTTTAACTTTACATTGTCGAAAATTATAACAACATTTTAGCGAGCTGAAAAATGACACTACAACAAAACATGAAGAATGCAAGGTTATGTGACTTTTCTGTCGCCCGTGTATAACGTATCAATACTGGAGAGCCTGATGTTCTCCTCCATGACCTGAAGACAAAGATCATCTATGTTATTGAATTCTCGGCAGCAGACGATGGTAATATCATGACAAAGAAGAAAGACAAACAGACGAAATATCGAGCTCTTCTTTTTGAGCTGAACAGTCTGTGTAAATGCTACAATGTCCATCTTGTAGTTTGTATAATCGTCTGCAGTAGAGGTATGAGAACTTTATTTCTTAGCCAACTCAACAAAATCTCGGCTTGTCAGCGCCAGGCTCAGTCCATCGCTAGCCAGATGGGTACATCTGGAAATTTTCTTATGTACCTTTATCGAGATTTTAGTGCTTCTATACCCATCTTAAGCTGCAGGTCCCCCCATCGTGCACTTAGATGCAACCCACTTCTTCAATGATGGGGTAAAAACCAAGCAAACAGGGACAGCCCCATGCAAACTATTCAAGCAATAAGGTAAGGTAAGGTAAGGTGACCACGTAAGGTTACGCGTGGCTAGAGACCGCAATCTAGGAAGCAGTGTTGCACGAAGAATCTTGTGTAAATTTACGGTTTTTTCCTTCTTCCTCCCTTCTATAGGATGGAAAAAGCAGGAGTGGACGACTTACATGTTCCAGTTGCGTCCTTACCGCCAACGCTCGCTCCCACTGTTTAAGTATAACAGAGGTATAAGAAGAACTCCAAACTACACCATGGGACAGGGTAAGATTTACCTATCACTTGTTGATAGAGACAACATAACCTTTCCCACCGGCACCGGGAAAATATAATACATTGATCCCCTTCACTCGGAATTTGGGAGCAGAAGTCATATATCACAGGAGCACTTTCGGTACAAAGTAAATTTTGTAAACTGATCCACACCTTTTTTTCGTTAGTTTTTTGCGGTTTTGTCAAAATTCTGATGAGAAACTGTTAGCGTACCAGAGAGAAAATTCTGCTTAAAATTAAAAAGAAAAAATGTAAGTCGAAACCAACAAGATTTTAAAGAAGTACGAATATAATGGGGATGTTCTTTTTGATTTCAGGTGGAGAGTTTTCATGGTTATTGTAGCTAGCTAGTTGAAAATTGGAGATACTACCAAAACGCTCGGCTAATCCCACTAAGTGCCGCGTGTGCTCTGTTCTTTTCTTTGTTGTACCTAATTTTTTATGTAAAATTTCTTCGCAATTCCGGCTAATATTTTTGTATCGATGAAGTTTTCCCGTTTATTTTTGGAGAGTTCAGATTCTCGCGCCTTATTTTCGGATTTCGGTAGCGGATGATGATAACTTGTCTAATAAAATAAAACGCGACTCCCTTATAATGTTTACTAAAAATCAATCAGCGATTTTGGGGTAAATTTCGATAGTCAGCGATACACATTTTTTTTGGTAATGTGGCTTAAGATAGAATTGCGTGAGACAAAATGAACCTGAATTGACTGGTAAAATATGTAGTGTAGTTGAGAATTTATTTGTTCGTTAGGAAACCCATTCCCTCTGCAAACTTTTCTTTCCAGGTGAAAAGAATTTATAGTTAGGTAATATCAGATGTTAAACAATGAATGTAGATTTTTTCGATAGCTACTGACTAATTTTTTCTTTTTTTTTTATATTTCGACTATTGTGAGAACTTTATTTTAACTATCTCAGGCCTTAAGCCAAGATAGCCACTTGGGACTATCCTGTCTTTCTCTTTTTTTCTTTAATTAAGATGGAAACATTCTGCATCGAATCTTATCAAGTTCAAATCAAAAACTGCAAAACTTCATCCTATGGAAGAAAAGCATCCCTGACAATAAAAAGATATCTCTGGATATAAAAAAAGCCTACTTAAGATAAGAATTAAGTAACTTTATGAAAAAGTACATTGGCTGTTATTGTATGTAACCTATACATTGCGCAATTTGGCGACCAATTTGTTGTGGACATCACTTGTTTACATAATGTAAATAGGAATAGATTATACGGTGCCTCACGAATGTTCAAAGAATTATTTATTTTTTGCAGAAATACTTCCTACATTATTACCTACTGATTCGATATTTTATTTTTACGATTCGCCATACAAATAACTTGCAATAGATATTTCTCAATATCTTTGTAATAACCTTGGAATATAAAATTGGGACATTAATGGGATATCCTAAGGATATTCTGCGATATCCCGAGAATATTCGTGCGATATCGAGACTTCAATCTTCAGAATGCAGGATATCATTCGCAGATGCCGCGTGCTATAAGGATTTTGGATAACAATGATACCTTCATGATCAAAAGCCAAAATAAAATTTTTTCAAGCTTCCGAATTCAAACCACCTGTTGTCTTCTTGTATTATTGACCGGGACAAAAGTGCTTTCGACTGTAGCCTTTACGACATATGCGACCTAATTCGTTTTCATTCTGGACAGCACATCTGGTCAGCATCAAGGCTGGAAACCAGACGATGAAGTCTCTGCCAGACCAGCACCAGAAGATTTTTCCACACGGGATTGGACATGCGAAGCAAATCACGATGAAATCACACCTACATTTCTAAGTGTATTTTCACGGAAACTTTTTCAGCTGATATGCAATCGAACTTCGATTACATATTTTGCAATAAAATAAGTAAGCATGCGTTTCTGCAGCACGTAATAATTATTACATAATGCAGAATTTGACTTTGTTAATATTTTAAGATATTAAAAAATTCCTTGCAATATTAAATATTTTAGAGAAGTCCATATAAGTAGGTTACGTGTAGCAGAATTACATACTTTTATGTATATCATCACGAAAATTCGTAATGTTAAGATCGATTAAATTAGATTTGTTTGCATATAAAGAGCAGCTCCTATCTGATTCTTTTTACGGATTTACCCGAAATTCAACCGATATATCGCAGGTAATCAGTCAAGCAGGGTAAACGCGAGGTGGTTACACCGAACTGAAGTAAAGTTTTCGTGGGCAATCACAGATATATCCACCGGACTCCGCTAGGCAATACGTTGCAGACCCTGTAACCACAGAAAATTTACCTCAGCTTGGAGTAATCAGCTTACTATTGCCCTTCTTAAACGATTACGTGCGAAGCAGTTTGCTGACATTTTAACCAATGATTATTTTACAAGAAAGGTTAGTGCAGGCTTAAGACGCTATGTTTATTTAATGATGTGCTCATATATATAAAGTATCCAAAAAGTCTGGTAAAACCTAAATAAATTTCCGGATAAAATATTTTTCAAATGGGTCAAGGTCATTTTCGGCGTAACTTTCAAGGAGAAACCCAATGGTGACCTTTAACTTACCCGGAACTTATCCTTCAAGGTAATTTTAAGGTCACCTTTGTGGTTTTAAGTGGGAACCCCTACTTTTGAAATCGGCCATCAAAAGAGTAGGGAATTTTAGGTTTTGACAGGTAACGAGGTCATAGGTAATAGGTGTTTGAATGACTTTCACAGGACCTGCAATGTCACACCTGACCTATGATCTGAATATATATTTAAACGTAAAATTTTCCACTCTTTCGATTGCCGATGTTAAAAATAGGGGTTCCTATTTAAGAACACAAAGTTGACTTCGAAACGATTAAAGATTCCAGACTTATTGAACACCCTGTGTAAAGTCTGATTTACTTCGCAAGGTATGGCGTATAATAAATATAATAAATCATCTTATATAACAAAATATTTTAACATAAACCCCAAAGCAGATTTTTATTGGTCCAAACGTTATTTGAAACAACTATTAGTTATTTGAAATTAAAATAATTTAACTTATAATGTACAACGTGATCAGTTAAAAGAATGAGTGTGTAACGTGGATTTATATTTTTGGTATTTTATCTGAATCTTTGAGCTCTATAATTGATAAAAAGAGATTTAGCACATCATATGTTAAGTGTGGTAACTATAACTAACCTATTGAAAGCTTTACATCTCGGGCATTACCCCACCAGTTTATAGACTTTTACTACGATCTCTTGTCGAACTACAGAGGGTGAAATTTGCATCCCCCGGGCAAAGTGGGTATTTTCAAATGGTCATAACTTTCTTTCTACAAATGAGAATTGAATTTTCTATGAGTGATTCCTTAATGGTTTTTCATGATCTTTCATTCTGTAAAATCTATTGTTTTTAATTTTTTAATTTTTATAAACAAATTGCCATGTAAAATGTTTATTTAACATTTTCTACTCTTCCAGCAATTTATATTTTTTTAAAGTTTTTTTAAACGAAAGCTTGACTTTTTTTCGATAAAAGTTATTGTTTGGCATTTTGGGACTGAAAATAGTTATGTAGTTATGCGAAGATATCCGAGCGAAAACCTTCTTCGCGCGCTCGGACCGGTTGGCTAGTCCGACCACTTGTTCAATTCAATCATGTGGTGACTCATGTTTCACTAATTTACTCAGTTACCTCAAACTTAAATTCAATTGATTCATCGTGGCATTTAGGAATCTTTCATTTTTCCCTTCTTACTATTCATAAGGCCTTTTTTGTTTTGTTTGTTCATCCTTAAAACTTCAAAAAGGATGAACAAAAAAATTTGCTTCCTACTTCAGAATACTAATTAATTTAGAATAAAGTTCATTTTCTTTAAAACTTTATGCTAACTTCATTTTTTTCTTACAACTCGCAGTGTGTTTCCCAGTACTCCTACGCGTAGCGGAAATCTCGTCCGCTGCGCATATACTGGGAAACCTCCTCTTCTTGGTCCATGGCTTTGCCTCTCGGATGATGCTGACAGCTCGTTGTTGTGGGTGGTAGTCCACCCGTTTTAAATTCCATCGAAGTATATGAATTAACAATTTATAGAATAATTAACCAAATGCCACTCATAACATTTAAAGAAGTTCCGAGGTTGGCTTCAAATTATTTAACTTAATGGATTCGTTACTCTGGGCTCATTTCCCCGGTGATTATCAACAGATAAGTATGTAGTTTCATTGTTTTTGTGCGGGTTCTATAATGCCCTGCCACAATATAATTTATAATATAATTTATAATATTTATATTATATTTTATATATTATATTTATGATATGTGTAATATATAAATATATATATATTTAATTTTATCGAACCAAGAATAGAAAAATACGGAGTATTTTCTCACTAAAAGTGAGAACATTTCTGATTTTTTATATTTAATTTGTTCGCGAAGAGTCACAGACAAAAGTTAAATTAGGAACTCGCGCGTTGCAAAATATGATCGCCGGAGACATCCGTGCCATGCTTTTACGACCTACGGCGTCTCTAAAATTTTCGTCATGCTTGGCCTGATGGAGGAATACGTTTGCCTGAACTCACTATAGTCGGATACTGAGTCCAACGATACTCCAAGCCGCGAGCCGCGAATGGGTCTCCACCAGTTCACTCACTAAAATTGTGAAGCTACTCCCTGCACAATTCCTGAATTTTCACCTGCGCGGATCGGACGCCAAGACAGGCAAGGGCATTAGAAATTGTGAAAAGAAAACCGCTTACTTTTCAGCCACCTGACCAGAGTTCAATGTCGCGGTTCCTACCATCAATCCGTAGTCCACAAGCCAACTAACTTCTTCTTCCTTCTTTCTATCGCCATCCAGCTATTTTCCACTGGGCTTACGAATTTTCTGTAAGGCCTCCGTTGATTGACTTGTATCAACGGACGAGGTCCAATGGGTGCCCTCCGCCAATGTGCGCTGCCGAGGTAGAGTCCGTCCTGCCGATTGATTTCATCCTACGGACTACTGGGGTTGCTATTGGCTGTGCAAACGATGTCATTAACATGGCTACCATAACTAGCAGCTGGTCGCCTATCAACGTCGCCACCGCGTGCCGGACTCTCCTCTCTGGCCAGCGCGTGGACGCTCGTCCACGTGGTGTTTGCAGGGGTGGTAGTGTCTGCTGCAGTGACCAGTCCAGTATTGCCATTCGCTGCTGGCAGTCGTACAAACGCATTGTATATATAAATGTATATATTTATTTTGATTCCTCTAGAATCAAACCGAAGGGCCTATGACAAAGCCACCGAACGCGTCCTCGGGTTACGGATAGAGGGTCATTGTATCCAGGATTTCTGCTGCATATGGTTACAAAAAATTAATAGGCAGTCGCGAACAATTGTCCAGGGGTGGTCTCGAACGAACTGAACCCCCAGCGGAGGTGTGAAAACTGTGCCAAAAGCTGAATGGCACCAGGGTGAGGTGTCTAGAACGGCGACTCCGAGATACCAGGCGACCTCTCAGAGTACGCCGTCTTATCCTTGTATTCCGGGCTCTACAAAGATGGACGAACTCTTTTCCCTACCTACTCGTGGAAGCAACAATGATAATACCAAACATAGTTGCAGTAAGTGCGGCTCAAAGCATTAGAACGCGCAGGGCTCCCGACAATGGGTAGGCCAACAATGCCGATCACTCTAGTGCTGCGGATAGATCGACGGAATCTTGAGGCTTTTAGGTGGACGCAGCGATAAAATGTCGACTTGCTAACATGCTACGATGCGAGTGTGCGAGTGAATTAACGTCTGCGAAACCATGCCGAAGTACTCTAAAAAAGAGGCTCTGTAAGGATAGAGCCTACCGTACCAGAGTCAGAACAAGCCGACAGCAGAGAAGGAGAGGCAAAAAGACCAACCATGGGCAGACATACGATAGAGGATGAGTGATGCTATATGGCCAGGAGAAACATCAACATCCAGGTTTCTCACAAGGCTAAAGATATGGCTGAAAAGGATAAAGAGCTTCTTGGACGATTTTTCAAAGTATTCGACCTCTGGACTATCCTTTGTTGTGTGTGTGATGCAGCGAGAGCTTCGGCCGACTCAAACCGCAAAACAAAACTAACGGTTTATCATAAGACCAAAAGAAAAATGTATCAATTCGCCATAAAGATAGGCTGGGCAAGACAGTACCGGTCTCGCACTCACTGTGTGATTGACTATCTGGCAGGAATTTTTGCCTACAAGGTTCATCAGGGAGCATATTGTTCAGAGAATACGGATATTATCTGACGCTAAGAAAAGTCTACGGAGTGCAACATAGACTTGGCGAAGATTCAGAGAACATAAATAGCTTCAAGGAGCTTTGTGATGCCCTCATAAAAACACCGGAGGAAGAATGCCCAACCATCACCACCGAGGAGGTGAAAAAAGTAATGTGAGATATGGAAAACTATTCCCCGCATTCCCCGCATTTTCATCTCATATTTGAAGTCGGAAGAGCCAATTCCGGAGGGGTTGGTGGAAGGTCGCACCGTACTCCTGCCGAAAATGGGCAACTTAGCCTACACAAAGAATGACAGGCCAACCTTTTCTCTGAACACACTGCATAAGATATATACAGCTATCCTAAATGATAGGATTATTCGGGAAATCGGGCCTGTATGGCAAGAAATGTATGAACAACGCGGTTCAAAGAAAGGCGTAGTAGGATGTCGGGAGAACCTGCTTATCGACAGATGTGTCTGTAAAGATGCAGCAGCCTACCAGCGTGACCTATCGATGGTCTTGATTGATTACCGGAAAGCTTTCGATTCGACCTTCCATACATTTTTCATCTGTCTTTTGGAAAGCTTAAAGGTCCATCCGCAAATCATGAGGTGCATAGAGAGATTGATGCTACATTGAAAAACCAGATTTACTATCTCCTATGGAAAAAATCGTGTGACAACTAACAACGCTACTTTCCAAAGAGGCGTCATTCAGGGCGACTCCATGAGCCCACTCCTCTTTTGCCTCACATTATTGTCACTATCTCTAGAACTTCTCCATTCCCAGGGCTACCTTTGCGGAAAACCTACAAATCGAAAGCACAAGGTCACCCATGTATTTTACATGAATAATCTTAAGATCTATGCGAAAAATAAAGAGCAACTACATGTAATTCTAGGTATTGTCGAAATATGACATCTATAAAGGATATGACATCTATAAAGGATAATCTTCGAAGCAGATATAAACGGCTCATACGGCAGATTTGGTCTTTCAAACTGTCAAGTTTCTGTACAAAGCACCGGAGAGGGCTGCTGAAATACTGAGATTTAACTTCAGTATCAGGGGTGAGCAGAATGCATAAAATCTTATCTATATCGAGTACGCACTCCTGAAAGCCCGTATTAAGGAAGCACAGGCGAGAAACGTGCGGGAATAGCTTCTAGATAACAGGATGCATGGCATCTTCAACAGAACAATGGAGGATCAGTCATTATCGTGTGAGCTAGCTCTTGCTTTCCTTAAATCACCCAGATTGAAGTCAGGCACGGAAGGTTACATTTTGGCATGTCAAGATGGTGTCATTTCCACCTTAACATATCGTCGCAGAAGTTTGAGCCAAGACATTCCCGATGATAGCTGCAGGGCGTGCTATGCACACTCCGAGCACCTAGGACACATACTATCTAGTTGTCCATCTCATGCGGGAACCACCTACATCCAAAGGCACAATGCATCATTAAGAGTGCTTTATTACCATCTCTGTCACTCTTATGGCATTAACCTTGATATCGCTTCGCTAAAATCTCCTAGAAAAATAGAGTCAATTGTGAGAATGAGTGTTTCTATTGCACACTCGAGGCCTGACATAGTTTTCATTGACTTCGAGAAGCGAACCATCGGCGCTCTTGGAAGTGCTGCACTGTTCAATATCCTGAGAATCATCCCTGCGTGTGAACAATATGCTAAAACACTTGCGGGAAAAACGCAGAAGCCAGTCGTCCTTGAGTCATTTCGACTGTAACCACCTATCTCCTAGTCGTGAGACGTGGTTATGGCTGAAATTTTCTTGAGATTTCGCTGGGATCAAGTGCAATTTTTCAGATTAGCACTTGATCGCGGCAAAATCCTGCGGTTATCCTTATGATAAAATTGAATTTAATTTAATCAGATTCTCCAAAAAATGGTATCTTTATTTAAAAAGTTGTTTTCGATTCGCGCCAGATGGAGCTGCATTGGCAAAAAATGACATTATTAAGTATTCAAGAAAGGCCCTTCCAAACAAATAATAAAAAACACATGTTGATTATCCTCAAAACGCTGATTTGAGACATTCTGGAGTAATTGGTTAATGATCAAACAACAACATCGGGGCCCTGAGAGGCCGCGGCTAATATCGTAATTTGATTAGTAACTCCAGTAACAGTTTTCGAACGATTTCTTTTTTTCCCTTATACACCTTTAACAGTAGTAAATTTGTTGACTACTCGGGAATAAGATGCGTGAGACGGTACACTCCATAAATGAAAATAATTTTAATTTTCTCTTGCAAAGATAAAATCTCTATTGTGAAAATAATGAAAAGAATTAGGAAGAGAGTACCACGACAACAGTGTCCAGTATCATTTGTTTTGAGACAAGCTCAAGACATATTGTGCAATAAGTGTAATCTACGCGAGTCGGTTCGAAGCGATCTTTTGCATTCAAAAGGACCCAAAATAACTTTCACTGCGGCTGCGCGCTATGAGAAAGACGAGAGAAAAACTATCTGAGAGATACATCAGGGATCAGGTGCTTTAAACCTTTCCGCTGCACAGAGGCAAGACGCCTTTAAGGTAAGCTACTCTGTAGAAAACTGTGCTCCATGATGCCGTTGCGATATTGAAGCCGTAGCTGGAAAAGGAAGGGTATACTGTGGGCAGCTTCTTCGATATAGGGGGAGACTTCAGTAATACCCCTCCAGCAGTCATCTGTAGAGAGACTTCAGTGTATGGCGTGCTACACCTGATAGTAAGGTCGTTACGAAGCATGATACCCTGGAGGTGCGAGAGGATTCTCGGTTAATCCGGAAAATACCAGCCTGGTCGGAGGGTAATCCGAAATAGAAAACGGAACTGGGCGAAGCATCTGATGACTCAATGCAGAAAGTTTCTCATGACATTTTAGATGTGCAAAAGAGCCTTTGGTTTGACGTAGTGTCTAGAGGCCTCAAATGCTTGCACGGCTCTATTGCACTGTCCTTAAACGGAGCCTCGTGTGCGCGGCAATGAGGACTCCATCCACAGCGGCGATAGAATTTTTCTCTGTGAAGATCCCCTATACGTTGTGATAACTACCAGGGCAGTTGGCGGAATGCGAAATTAGGTAAGATATAATGACAAAACACTTTAAATTTACCAAGACTTTCTGCGATTGCATCATATGGAAAACAAATGGAAACCCGATCCTTCAAAGTAAACTCTGGTACACAGTCAGCTTCAAAGGAGTGAAAGGGACGGGAGCAGCAATCTATGATATCATGAGAACAAGTGAGATGGTAATTTCACTTGCGCGGCATTCCATTGCATTTCAGGCGGCGTTACTGGCCGCCGTCAGCTGCGCTGTAAAATTAATAGATCTATGAATCATAGGGCATTACACCAACTTGCAAAAAAGAACAACATGACTTTTATATATGAAAATGAAAAAGCGGAGTAGTTAGAAAAGTCTCTCAGCAAGGGAAAACTTCCATTGTCATCATTTGATGATGGTGGAGCCTTTTTTGCCTTGGCGTGTTTAGCCGACGGTTTCACTGGTGTTGCTGAAGCTTCTCGCTTAGCGGATTGTTTGCTTAACTTGATTTTTAGTATTTAGGTTATTCAAAAAATTAGCCTCCCCGAACTCACCCTAGCCGGGGCTCCGCTTCTTGACCCCGTCGAAGGGGGGGGGGTCATGTTAACATAAACAACGATATTGACAGTTTGTTAGCCAAACATACGTTTTCAGCGAGTAAAAATTAGATGGCTTCAACTGGGAAATTCAGAGCTGTTTTGACCAAACCAATATAAAATCACAAAATATATAGAATTCCCTTTAGAAATGTACATTATACAAAGCTTTTTGCAATAATTTGCTTTAATTTATCGCACGTTGAACGCAATGCAAAATTAGATCTACGTTGATTTTCACACATGAAAAGATGTTGTCGACTGTAGCTACTACGCATATGTGTCTGTTCGCTTCGGTGTCAACAGCGTGCTGACTAAGGACCCAAACGACAATTGTCAGGTTAGCAGATTCTGCTCACTGTCAAAAGTTATGCAGAGACGCTCGCAACCAGATAATGCCCACAACCGGTTAAATTACCCTATATAATAATTTTTTAAAAGTTACCAACATGGCAAACGTGAAAAATAAAAAAAAATTATTAAAATGAAGCGATATTGTAACATTTTTAATGATATTCAAAAATAAGAAAGCCCCATTCTGAAATTGTAAGATTGACCTACCTTGCTTGCATTTTTTAATCGTTGAAAGGAGAAGTTTCAACTAAAAAAGATCAATCTTAAAAAAATTGAAGGTTATATTTTCGGTTCAAAAATAATTCTAAGCAAAAAAAGGCTTTTCTTCTAAATAGTTAAACTTCTAAGAAAAGACATAGGCCTTCAACAAAAAAAAATAAATTTTTAACAACGTAGGGGGTAGAAAAGATCCCATACACGAAAAAAAAACTTTCCTTGAAATTTCGGGTCATATACACGCTGAGCGCTGTCTATCTGATGCAGCAAAAGAGGTGAGGTCGTTCATAAGATCACTGAGAAAGGAAGACGAGAAGAACTATTTGAATTCGGAAGCAGAACTTTATGGTCCTGGCATTGCAGATACCGATTTTTCAATTTTTGTCAAAAATAGTTTTTCTCAACGGGCACGCAGCATATCTTGAACAGTTTTCATTTGATTCTTTTAAAAGTGTAACTACACCTTATTCATTATATTTCGCGGTAAATAAAATAAGGCGTTTTCAATAAATTGATTTTGACCATTTTTATAAACAAAAACGTGCCTTTTTTGAAGAAAATTTAAAATTGTTTTCGATTCGTTGCCAAATTTACAAAATTAATATTTTTAAAATGCTCTACTTGATTCACTAGCTATTACCATCAAGAATAAGTAGAATTTTTTTTGTTCTAGGTTGAAAAGTATGACCGGTACACTGCGTGCAGCGGAGCGCTTCCCATTCAAGAGGCCTCAGAAAATTAGCTATACATCCGCCATTTTGAATTATTTTTACCTAATTTTTTTTGTAGCATAGTTTAATATAGTCCTTATGACAGGAGTCAATTTTATGATGCAAAGAATTCGAACAAATTGAAGGAAATTACAGAAACTTCAAGGGAATTAAAAAACTTCAAAGAAACTCAGGACGCCAGAAAAAATTGATCTTGAAACGGCCACTTGATTAAGCTTAGTGTCAATTTGGTGAAAAATTGTGTGAAAATCTTTCGTTCACTTAATGAAGCTTATAGTAAACGTTTCGTGTTATATATATTTTTGTGGGAAAATAAAGATTATTAATATTCTGGTTACATGATAAATAGCACATCTCTGCATTGCATCTTTGCATATCTTTTTTAATATCCTCAGAAACTAACCTTTACCATCTAGAAGGCTGGATGATAAGTAAACGCTTAAAATGTTACCCTAAAAATCTAGATGTTACGTGTGTACATTCATTTTTCTGTATGAAGGATTCAAAGGGATTCGGACAAAAAATTCAAAACATCAAAGAGCGAACTTGTCGTATAATTTTAATTGATCTTAACGTTCTGATTTGACTTCGCAGCACAACCGATATTACATTTTTAAATAAAGTGCTTGTGTAAACTTTTTGTTAAATACTGTTGATGTGCTTGATTGTATGCTTTATACAAGTAGTATTCGTGATGGTTTTTCAGGTTTGCTCTGTGTCTAGCAAGAGTTTCTTCATTTGCACGAATATAGGACAAACGTCGGTTAATACCCAGTTGCGTACGTTCAGTAGGATTTAGACTTACAAACTTGTTTCTATCTACGTCAAATACATAGTCAGTTTCGCCAAACAAATTCGATAGTGGCTTAATGAGATCTTTCTTCTTCCATCCAATGATGACATTATCCCTTGCTACTAAAATTGAATTTTCATCGAATTTTATCATGTCTTCATTAACTATTCTTCGTAAATTTATTAACTGTTTGTTGGGTTCATATCGAAATGTCCTGACAGGAGGCAAGATATTATCATGGCAGTCAGGAAATAATTTCCTAAATAGCGCTTGTGAACTTAGTTCTGCAAGAATAAATAGAAATATTTGAACTTTAATACTTATAATCTGATTGTCCTTCAAATAAAAAATAGACATATCTGCAGGTTAGGGCTGGGCGCAAAGGTTCGATTTAATGTATCGCACTTGTTTCTTTATTCATCGTAAACCGGGATGAAGGCACCGACAGAATAACTTCTGGATCTCATATTATTCTGCTTCTTTTTTTACAGAGCCGGGTTTTTGATAAAATATTTATATTTTGATTCATAATAAAAAAATGAAGAACAATATCAGTGACCCTTTCATTGTTCTGAGACTCAGACCGGTTTCAAAAACCTAAATTATGAAATCATGGCTTGATTCAATTGGAATTAGCAGAATTAGTTTATTATTGTAATTTGAAAAAAATCCCAAAAAAATCATGGTAATCTGTTAATGTTTTCAGCGATAATAGAAATGTTAAAGTGCATACGAAAGAATAGGTTTACCGAAAATTTGACGCCTACTCCCTCAATTTATATTACAAGTAGTAAACAAAAACTAATGATTAAGAAGTTGCGGCAATTCAAATAATAAGCCTTACTAAACAAATTAGCAGTCTCCTTGTTAAGAGCGTGATATTCCAACCTATAGTGTTCCTAATTTATAGGGCGAAAAATGCTTTTTTTGTTACTGTTTCATAAAACGTCGCCATATTGTTAATTTACAATGAACTATAAAAATTGAGGTATGGTCCATAACGAGGTGGTCTCAAGTCAAGAATCTTCTTAGATTTTATATTTCAAAACCCACCTGCGCCAACACTTAATTTTTTTATTGGTGTAAAAGTACGTTTATAAATAAATTAATATCTTTCAAATGTAATTTTTTTTTTCTATTGCTTATACACAATACTTTTAGAAAATGGGTGAAAATGTCCTTATTTTTAAGAATTTACATCACAATACCACTATTTACTAATTTTTATGAATCTTTTTGTCACTTTATTCAAATTATAAGAATAAACTATTTCTGCTAATAAAAATTTAATCCATCAATGCTCATATAATTTCAGTTTTTGCAACCGGCCTGCTTCTCATGACAATGAAAGGGCCATTCATTACGGGTAATTTGACGCGCTGCGGGGTGTTTGCCTTGTGTGTTTGACAAAGAATGATGAGTCTCAACTAAGTTCAACCTACAAGGCTAGCTACTTAATGGTAGTTTTTAAGGAATGCATATCTGTTGTGGGATACATACAATTTAAGAACCAAACTAAAATGATCGTTAGAGCGTTTTTTAAACAAATTGAAATTACAAAATTAAAAAAAATTTTGTCTGCATTTTTCATTTATGTTACATGTCAGTTACATTAAATTAAAAATTAATCAAAAAAGACACCGTCGTAAAAATCGTTTTTTCCAAAGGGTTTCATAACTTAAAGGTTTGATGACAACCAACGATGTCAACATTTTACATAAAACTATCACCAAGTCATTAGGATAAGAATGTAAAAATAATTTTGAAGTTGCTGCACAATATGAAATTTCAGAATCTTTTACGTAACCGTATATTTTAAATTTATGTGATTTGTTAATGAATTTTAGAAACTTGATCTTTGATTGCGAACCTGAAAACCTAATTTTTCTTAACTTTTTATAATTTTACAAAATCTATAATAATTTCCCAAAACTCGTATGGGTCTAAAAATTCCTAGCATGTTTCAATAACATTCCAAATATATTTTAATTAGAAGAAAAAATGGCCTTAGTTTGAACAATTGTGTATATAAAATTAGAACAATTCACGTTAACTTTGAATGTTATTTTTAACTAAAAATATCTCGTAAGCCGCAATAGATAAAAAAAAGCATAAATGTGAGTTTAGAATTTTAAGAACTCTGTATATTATATTAATACCTTTTTTTAAATATCTAAAAATAGTTTTTGGGCATGGAAAGCAGCTTATAAAGTTACAAGTGGAATTTAATGTAATTTGTACGTGTAATCCTTTCCAGTCTGGCTGCAAACGAGTTTTCATTTATATGTAATTATAATTATATATAAAGGTATTATATTAAATACTGACCAACATCATTCAAGAAAACGGCTAAAGCGAAGAATAAAGTGCCGACGAAGACCCTCATTTTCTATCGTAGATGTTAATAATAATAATAATAATAATAATAATAATAATAATAATAATATCGGAGTCGAAAATAAAATTTTAAAACCTTAGTCAGTACAATTATACTTGAACTCACAAAAGATAATTTCAGTAAAATTTAAAACAATTTGAGCAGAATGGATTATTAGTGGTCCAATGTGAGAATTTTATAGTTTCTGAATCTATGGTAACGTATTTACGATATATGTACATTGTGAAATTTAGAGAGATTACAATATGTTTTATCAGATCTACACATTTATCATTCCAAAGCTCTCTGAAGGCCAATCTAGACAAGAAAATCTCTCGCAAAGAACTATCTCTTGTGTTCGATATGACTTTAGCATAATTAAGTACCAGTGAGACAAATGGCAAATATGTTGAAATAAGTTCCAAGCAAATAATATAATATAGTAGCTGCATGCGATGTTATATGAAGGTAATCTGAAAAATTTGGTAAAAAAATTGTTTGACACATAAGCACTAAGTTTTAATATGAATGACTATAAAATTATTATCAAGCCGAATAAGAAAAAGGAATGCGCAGAAACAAGATAATTCGTTAAGTAAACGTTAAATGAATTTATATATTAATATATTCATACATATTATGAGTTAAAAGAAAAATAATTGTTACAAGTTAATAATATAGATCATTTTTATATGTAAATCACTACACAGTTACAGAATTTATTTTGCGTTTTGTGATGTTGCGTAGTTTTATATGAAGAACATTAGATTGTAACCTTTCCTAAAATCTGCACTACAATAAATGTTTAAATGAGCATCACTTTTAAATAAAGTTTGTTTTGTAAAGTTATTGGAAATCAACATCAAAAGCAGCGGCTGAAATAATTAAAACTCATTTCATAATTCTAATTCCTTTTTTAAAAGTTTATGTTAGGTTTCCAACATTTGTTTGGCAGTCTTCTTTAAATGCACTAACTTCTTATCAAGCCACATGAATCCAATATATTATTTGCCTGGAAGCCGAAGTTAAAAATTGTCAACTTTAATACGGCTATTTGTAGCTCACCGACGTGGGTGAGACTTGAGACTTAAGATTCTTAGATGGAAGTCTTACGTTTACGGTTGAAATTATCAATACGGGTGTTTCTAAGAAGATTCAAACCTGTTTTAAGACAAGAAGTGTTATTGTAAGTCTTGAAAACTATACCCACTTGCTCTTAAAGCAAATTACATTCGAAATTTATGGTTCAGCCTTTTAATCTATAGGAATTAGACTTTAAAATTTTCCAGGGTCAACATTTCAAAAGTTTTCGTTATAAAATTGTATTTTCCATTATACTTCAACCTCTATAAACTATGGACCTCATTAGAAGGGCCTGCCAATGCAATGTAGCATAAATTTATTTCTGCTACCAATCTAAAAATGGAAAAACCAGATTTCATCTAACTTCGACTTTATTTGTCCTAAATGTCATTATCTGGGATGTTCCCGATCGAGGATGATTTCGATTTATAGACGAAACCTTATGCTTATCAATTTTTAAAAATTAACTCAAAGGGCGACTCAGTAAGGTCTACAAGGGTACTTTGTAGAGGCTCCTTTCGGTCCAACAGGGAGTTTGAATCGAAAGCTTTCCGGTATTCAATTCAGGCCATTGTCAGGACTCGTTGATGGGCTAGTGGGTCTAGACAGACGCGTCTGTCAATTAGCAGGTTCTCTCAGCATCCCGCTCTTTCTTTTTCCTTGCCATGTTGTTCGTATATCTCTCTCCATACAGGCACAATTCTTCAAAAAATCATGTTGTGCAGGAGAGCTGTAAAGATCTTTTCTAGTGTGTTCAAGCAAGTTATTGGACCGTAACTCTTTGGGTTGGACAAGTTGTGTTTTTGCGGTAGAAGTATAGTGCGTCCTAACAATAGCCACTCCTGTTCAAATTTCGGGCTACATGTTCGTATATAGAAGTAAATTTCTTCCACCAGAAGTTCTTGATACCAGCTGGTCCTGCTGCGGGAAAGTTCTAAGGTCCGTTGAGCTAGCAGGACCACATTTCGAGAATGGATGTCATTATCTTAGATATACCCGATCTAGGATAATTCCGATTCACAGTCCGTACCTTATCCTAATTAATGAGCAAGTTGTTATAATAATCTTGTAGGGCATTCAAAAGCTAAGAAAAAATTTTCAAAAAATTCTCTTGGATTTTTTTCATATCGTGCGTTATTTGGCCTAAAATGAACATTTTAATGTGTTTTTTGAAATTTCGTAAATGATATAACTCTGGTAATTTTTTGTTTTGTGTAAAAAAGTCATTTCGACATATTGTTTGTCTTTTTGAGTACTATAAATAATTCTACAGAGAATTTTTGGATCTGGCAAGAAGTGGTTTCAAAAATTGTTTAAATATGCTCATATTTTAACATTTATCCAAAATGGCTGGCTAGCGAACTTGGCATTAAGTTTGGGACACTTAAAGAGCATACTAAAGGTCAATCCAATCAGTCAATTCTTTTAAAAGTTATCGTGCTAACAAACTAAAAATCTACTGACAAACAGACAAACACACACACACACACGCACAAGCAGCCAGACAGATAATTCGTAAAAACCTGTTTTCAGATACTAACTGATAGGATACACTTAAGTGATCGTCGGTGGCGGTAAAGATGTCAAGAATGTGTTTGAGTTTTAATGTAACATGCCACTCATGATTCTATTCGGGAATGAACCTTATCATAATACCAATTTTACGCAAAAAAGAAAGCAATTCTCCCCCAAGAGAACTTTATATATTTGTCTTTAATTTGTCTTGCTTTAATAGGGCCAGTTTCATTACTGGATTCATTATCAGCTTAATCTAACCTTGAAATTCTTTCTTTAGGGTCTTCAAAAATATAAAACTTTTCTTTAAAAATCAATAAATGAAGTAAAATATTATGCAGTACTGTGAAGTTGCAGATTTTCTGCAATTACCTATTGATTGATTCTTCCTGATCCATATCTCCCTCTTTTACACTCTTCTCCTTGCTTTAGATATCACCCTTCAAAAATTTGTCACTTCATTGGGAGCAGATATTCTTGTTCAGTTGATGCAAGCGTATTTTGGTATTTTGATCTTTCGACGGCTTAAGCTTTCGATTTGAATCAGTAAAATCTCTCGCAACACTATGAGTTGCAAAATTGATAGTCCAGCGGTCAGACTCTTCCGAGGTATCCTCACGAAAGCAGGCGTCTATTTCAGCCAGATATTAGGGCTTAGGAGGAATCTGCATGGCAATGTTCCTCATTGTAGTGGAATCACTATTATCTCTCAGAAGATGCCTGCTTGCCGAGGTTGGTTTCAATTTCGCTTCCTCATCTTCGTCTGTGGCTTTTTTCCGCGCACATATCCAGTTTTCAAATAGTAGGAACGATAATTTTGCAATTACTGATGCGAAACGTGCTGAAGCTCTGGGTGTTTCTGTCACCACAGAGTCTACATACGCACTATAAAGCCTCCGTGAAAAGTGATAATGGTGGCATCGTAGTAATATATCAAGTCATCCTTGAGCTGATTCATCCACTCAATGTGGGCGTTTCTCCGGTTCGTCGTGCTTTCATCTTCGTTATTTATGGCACTCCGAATTCTAGGGTGATCGGCTCTGTTTGCCGACCCATTGTCGGGTGCTCTGCGCGTTCGATCGTTTTAAACCGCATCAACAACTTTTTGGTGGTTTGATTGTGTCATTGTAAAAAAGGCGAATTCCACCAAAATTGCAATATTTGCAGACTTATGACACGGTTTGGCTATGTTTGTGTGAAGCGAAATTTTTAACAATTGTTCTTTAAGCCGTTCAGAATATGTGTGGAAAAGAACAACTGAAGTAGTAAAAGATTGACCATAAAATACATGGTTTTAAAAATGGGAAAAACGGATAATTTTAATTTAAATTTTCCTGTAGGTTAACAGGTTAAGCCTTCATGGCAAGTGCAGTAAACCGCGCTAAGTAGAATCTTGTTGGTGACTTGAAATTAAAACTACGCCTAATGGTAGTGGCAGAACAACAAGAACTCAACTCCGAAGTTATAAATTTTTAGGGTTTATGTGTCTAGGTAGAAAAGCATAATAAAAATAACAGGAACAAAGAGCGAATTTGTGGTCAGAGCCCAGGCAGGTGAGTCCTTATAGTAAACGCACAGTCTTATCACTTTACCTTTACTTTGTCGAAAATGATAACAACATTTTAGCGAGCTGCAAAATGACACTACAACAAAACATAAAAAAGGCATATGGTGATTTTGCTAAGATTATGTGACTTTCCAGTCGACCGTGTAGAACGTATTAGTAGTGCAGAGCCTGATGTTCTCCTCAAGACCTGAAGACAAAGATCATCTACGTTATTGAATTTTCGGCAGCAGTCGATGGCAATATAACGACAAAGAAGGAAGACAAACAGGAGAAATATCGAGCTGTTCTTTCTGAACTGAACAGTCTGAATAAATGCTACAAAGTCCATCTTGTAGTTTTTATAATCGCCTGCATTAGAGGTATGAAAGCTTTATTTCTTAGCCAACTCAACAAAATCTCGGCTTCTAAACCCATCTTAAGCTGTCGGTTTCCCCATCGAGCATTTAGCTGCAACTGACTTTGTCAATAATGGGGTAAAAACGAGGCAAACAGAGACAACCCCGTCCAAAATATCCTAAAAATAAATCAAAATTCAACTTTATCCGAAAATTCTCTTAAAATATTGGCAGTAACCTATTAAGCCTGAGAAACACCTAACGTATCCGTTCGTGAACACTGTACAAAGGTTGGTACCTCTAAAAAAGTATCCGGAGTTTAAACCTTCATCTCCTACTGCGCCGTCTGCCACGTAAGGTCACGCGCGGCTAGAGACCGCAGTCTAAGAAGCAGTGTTGTACAAACTATCTTGCGTAAATTTCCCGTTTTTGCCTTCTTCCTCCCTTCTAGGATAGAAAAAGCAGGAGTGGACGACGTACACGTTCCGGTTGCATCCTTACCGCCAAAGCTCGCTCCCACTGTATAAGTATAACATGAGTAAAAGGAGAATTCCAAACTAAACCATTGGACAGGGTAAGATTTACCTGTCACTTGTTGATAGAGGCAACATAACCTTTCTCACCAGCACTAGAAAAATATAATACATTGATCCTCGTCACTCGGAATTTGGGAACAGAAGTTATATATCACAGGAACACTATCGTCACAAAGTAAATTTTGTAAATTGATCTACACCTTGTTTTTGTTAATTTTTTTCGGTTTCGTCGAAATTCTGATGAGAAACTGTTTTCGTACCAGAAATAAAATTCTGCTTAATAATCTTAATATGCTTAATAATCTTAGCAATTTGGGCTAATATGGATTTTTGGATACCTTCTACGTGATAATATTCTAGATGAAATATAATATTTGTACGTAAGGATGGCTGATTATTTACGAATTGTTTCAGAGTTTTATCGTTAATGATTTACGATAATTGTTTGTGAATTATGCGGTACTTGTTGAAACTGACTACATTTCAAAATTTCGATAGCCAGCGACACAACTAATTTTTTTGATAATGTGGCTCAAGATACAATTGCGTAAGATAAAATGAACTTGAATTGCCTGGTAAATTATGTAGTGTAGTTGAAAATATATTTGTTCGTTAGGAACTTTCTTTTAACTATCTTAGGCCTCAAGCCAAGATAGCCACTTGGGACTATTCTGCTTTTCTCTTTTTTTCTTTAGTTGAGATGGAAACATTCTGCATCGAAGTTTATCAAGTTCAAATCAAAAACTGCAAAACTTCATCCAATGAAAGTAAAGCATCCCTGACAATAAAAATATATCTCGGGATGTAAAAAAAGCCTACTTAAGACAAGAATTAAGTAACTTTATGAAAATCTACGTTGGCTGTTATTGAATGTAACCTCTACATTGCGCAATTTGGAGATTGAACTATTCACTTTGTGTAATGAAAAATCAATATTTGTGATAAAAGACGATCAATTTGTTGTGCACTTTGCTTGCTTACTTAATATAAATAAGAATAGATTATACGGTGCCTCACGAATGTTCAAAGAATGATTTATTTTTTGCAGAGCCTCAATGACATAAGAGTTTTTGCGAACTAACAGCCATAACTGACGTGGGTAAAGTAAACTCTGCTATTATGGTATATTATGATGTTATAATTTGTACAATTATCTCCGAAAAAATACTTTCAACATTATTAACTATTGATTCGTTATTTTATTTTTAAGCTTCGATATACAAATAACTTACTGTAGATATTTCTAAATATGTTTGTAATAACCTTGGAATATAAAATTGGGACATTAATGTGTATTCCTGAGAATATTCTGCGATATCCCGAGAATATTCGTGCGACATAGAGACTTCAATTCTTTAGAATGCAGGATATCATTCGAAGATGCCACGTGCTATAAGGGATTTTGGATAACAATGATACCTTTATGATCAAAAGCCAAAATAAAAAATTTGCAAGCTTCCGAATTCAAACCACCTGTTGTCTTCTTGTATTATTGACCGGGACAAAGGTGCTTTCGACTGTAGCCTTTACGACATATGCGACCTAATTCCTTTTCATTCTGTACAGCATTACATTACTACGTGTTGCAGAATTCGACTTTGTTAATATTTTAAGATATTAATAAATTCCTTGCAATATTAAATATTTTAGAGAAGTCCATATTAGTTGGTTACGTACAGCAAAATTGCATACCTTTATGTACATCATCACGAAAAATCGTAATGTTAAAATCGATTAAATTCTATTTGTTTCCATATAAAGAGCAGCTACTATCTGATTCTTTTTACGGATTTACCCGAACTTGAACCGAAATATCGCAGGTAATGGGTCAAGCAGGGTAAACGCGAGGTGGTTACACCAAACTAAAGTAAAGTAAAGTGGGAAATTTCAGATATATCCACCGGACTCCGCTACGCAACACGTTGCAGGCCCTGTAACCGTAGAAAACTTACCTAAGCTTGGAGTAATATGCTTACTATTGCCCTGCTTGAACGATTACATGCAACATTTCATACTCTGAGTTTTTCTGTGGTTAAAATATAATTGACATTATATTATTAATATTTACCAATATAGTTAGGAATATGGAAACATGCAAGTATATACATGAGCCGCTAACTTAATCGAACATCTAAATGTAGGAATCGAAAGGGTAGTGCAGATTTAAGACGCAATGTTTATTTAATGATGTGCTCATATATGCAGGGTATCCAAAAAGTCTGGCAACAGCTAAATAAATGTCTTTTAAATGACTTTGAAGGTCAAGTTAAAGATCAACTTGAAGGTCACCATTGGATTTATCTTGGAACATTACTCCAAGAATGACCTTGATCAATTTGAATAATATTTTATCTGGACAATTATTCAGGTGTTTCCAGACTTTTTGGACACTTTGTGTAAATTCTGATTTACTTCGCAAGATATGGTGTATAATAAATCACCTCATATAAAATAATATATTAAAATAAACACCAAAGCAAATTTTTATTGGTCCAACGTTATTTCTGACAAAGTTTCATATACACAGGCCTGCTAATGTAAGTTTTTTGAAATTGCCATCAAATTTCAGCGCGTAAACCCAACGTGATAGAGAATTTGATAAGGTTTAAAAATAAAAATCCTTCACCTGTCTTAGAGTCATTTAACGTCCAAGAATCCAGCATTAGGAAGACAAAAAACAAGAAACGTCACTCAAACTTAATCTGATATTTGATGCAACTTTCTCCCAAATAAAAATATTTGTACAGAATTCCACGTAGAAATACACAAACAAGTGTCAATTTTAAGAAAATAATAAAACGTCGAATTGTATTTAAAATCTTAAAAACACCACTACGTCTGTCTAGGCCTATCTGTAACGGTTTACTAGATATTTACAGTTATAAAATGACATCTAGAGTTCTACGTGAATTTTTAAGTTAACTCTTTTAAAAATATAAAATGTAGTTCCACGTAGATTCCGCCGCATATTTTATGAAAATTATACCTTTTATTTCATAAGTATTCTATAATTTAATAATGTAAAATTATGTCTAAGTACGATTAATGTATTTTAAATTTATGCTGGGCACCTACACTACTGTGCAAGAGTGTAAGGACACTTCAAACATAAGTTGAAAGGTTTCCAAAAATTTGCGCTGCAATCATCAAAGCACAAGGTGGACTGAGCCTGCATGTAGCATCTTGGGTCTTCCCTACCTAGCGACTACCAATTCTAAGAAATTCGTATTAATGGTTTCCGCGTTGGCTTTTTCAATGGTGCAAACTCTCTCCATTTCTAGAATAAGTCCTGGATTACCAATATGCATTCATATCCCTTCTTACTACGAGGGAAAAGACCCATGACATTGGCTGCTACGATTGTCCATGGCTCCTGGACTGTTCGTTGTGTCATAAGCGCTCGTGATAAGGCTTTCTCAGATTTATTTAGCTGGCATGTCTCACACTTTCTAACAAATTACGTGACGTTCTTAAACATGCCAGGCCACTAATAGCGAATTTCGGCAAGATGGTGGGCCTTATGACGACCCTAAATGTCTGCCAGACAGAGTTCAATGCACCTCCTGCATCCGGTCTGACTGGAGGTTCTTCGGAACCACCAATTTCCAAGAATCGTAGGCGTCGATAATGACATCCCATAACGAATTTTTGCCGCTATTTGAGGAGCTCTCTGTTTACTACCTTCCGACCATGGTGCTTTCCTAGGTACTTTAACACAGCTGCACGCCTTCTGGCGTACCACTCATCCTCGACAGGCATCATGGTCGCAATATGGACGATTTCTCGATCTTCGAACATACAGGATAGTGAATCCGGCATTTGGTGCATCCATCCTTTTCGATGATAAATCGGAGGCTACTGTGGTCGGTCTTTCTGATAGCCCATACTACGGCTAGGCACCCCTCTCGGTTGTCGAGTAGTTTCGCTCCGCCTTTGACATTACTTGACTGGTGTATGCGATCACACGCTCTAGCTTGTCTTGGACGTGGGTGATGCCCACGCCCAAACCAAAGTCACTAGCATCCGTTTGGATGCTGAATGGTAGGTTGAAGTCGGGGTACGCCAATACAGGCGACGACATCAAGGCCGTTTTCAGAGTCTACCAACAACGCATCTTTATTCGCCTTGACTCCCAGTATAAGTGCTCGTCAAAGGTTTTGGCTACGACGATTACGTCGTCTAGATAGGCAAACACGTGTGGTCACATATTCGGGGTTATGACCTTGTCCATCAACCGTTGAAAGGTTGCTGGAGCACGGGTGAGAATAAACGGCATGCGTTTGAATTAGTGCAGCCCTCTTCCGGGGATAGTAAAAGCCGTGATAGGCATCTTTCTTCGACACCTCATTAACCCGTCAAAAATCAACACGCAGACGGTGATAACCGTCTGGTTTAAGGACCATTACCACCGCCTGCACCATTCGCGGACACGAGTAACACGTTCGTTCGAATTGAAATGAACATAAACATAATCAATGAAATTATGCACATGGTTCCATATAATTCAATTAAAATTATAATACTATAATCAAAACACAGCCACACAAAAAAAAATATTTTTTCAGGTCTGGAAGTCAGACCATGTTTACTATATGTTTTTGGGGTCGCTGAATCCAAATTTGAATGTTAAAAACCCCCAGAAAGTCAGGGTTTTGACATAACCTCAAAAAACCTCATAAAAATTTTATTAGAGTTCTAGGGTCAGATAATATTTTTTATATGTTTTTTTGGTCGCTGAATCCAAATTCAAGGTCCGAAAAACAGTAGAATGTCAGGTTGTTGACATAACCTTCAAAATATTCCGTTATCTAAGCTATTTAACGCTTTGACGTTATGACTTTAGCCGTATATTGAACAAAAATCAGTTAAACCCAATAAACACTATTTAGTTCACAAAACAAAGGTATATAGGACTGTCGGCATCAGCGCTACCTGATGTACACCACGAGGAGGTTGCACGATCGGATTTTGTACATCATATAGCCCTTATAAGGGCTTTTGGCAACAAAAATTTAAATTTGTAGAATGATAACCAAGAATAAATAAATGACTAGATGAATGAATTGTATACATCTACAATATTAAAAATGATGTGTAGAATTCTTAACTACTAGAATAAATGACTAGTAACATGACTACCATAGGAATCGAATGACTTAAGGATACAAACTTAAAAATAATACGATTGGAATAGACGATCTAAAAACCAGACGCATTAATCAAATGGCAGACTCTCGTTTGCTACTATAACGGGTTCTTTTCTATGCAGTAATCTACGCTTTCTATCTTCGTTTGGTGTATCTCGCTTCAACATCCAACAGAAATCTGTCATCATATTCGCATCCCACTTTCCTTGATATCGTGTTTCCATGACTTTTATAGCTTGGTGAAAGCGTTCGCCTTGCTCTTCACAAAAATCACCCAGATTGTTTGGAAATTTGTCTAGATGTGTATGCAAAAAATGTAATTTCAAATTAATCAGGGATCCTAGCTTTCTAAAATCTTCAACCATTTTGCCAAAAATCTTTTTATACTGCGGACTTTTGTTATTTCCTAAAAAGTTCTGTGCCACATCTTTCAAACTAAGCCAGGCTGCTTTCTTAAGTCGATTCATTGTACCAATGAAATTTATATCTTTGAACATAGTTCGAATCTGTAGTCCGTCGAAGACTCCTTCTTTCAACTTAGCCTCAGAAAGTTTCGGAAATTTGGATTGAAGGTATTGGAAACATGCCCCTGATTTATCGAGGGCTTTGACAAATTGTTTCATGAGACCAAGCTTTATATGCAACGGAGAAATGAGAATTTCCGATGGATCCACAAGAGACTCATTGATGATGTTATTAGAACCTGGAGTTAGCGATGATCTTACTGGCCATTGTTTCGTCTTGCCGTAGTGATTTTCCCTATTTCTACTATCCCACAAACACAAATAGCAAGGATATTTAGTGAATCCTGACTGTTGTCCAAGCAGCATGGTTATTATTTTCAATTCTTCGCATAGTAGCCATGAATGCTTTTCACATTGAATTTTCTGTAAAAGTATTTGCATATTGTCATATTTCTCTTCCATGACAGTAGAATGAGCAATCGGTACAGGAGCTCAAACGTTCGTGTTGTCAAGTAAGACCGCCTTTATACTTCGTTTCGAAGAGTCTATAAAGAGTCGCCAATCAGAAACTTTGTAAGAATTCTCTTTTAGCTGATTTATGAGACCCTCGACATCAGTACAAAATACAAAAGATGAATCTTCCTCCTTTGTAAAAAATTTACGGAATTCGAAGTCTCGGTTTCAATAAGTAGAAACTTTTGTTTTAGGTTCTAGAAGATTTTTCTTTTGCAGAAATGAAGCTAAGAGCTCAGAACCATCTTTTGGTAAACCTAAATCTCTAACGAGATCATTTAACTCAAACTGCAATACCAATGAAGGAATTGAAGGTACTTTTTTATTTGACGTGTACTCTGAGTCCCTGCTATCGTTGTTGTCGCTCGAAAAATCACTTTTTTCATCTAGTTCTCCGGATTCGATACCTTCAGTAACACGATCAATATTGGATTGGCATTTAACTTGATCAACTATAACGGGAGCCGTCATTGATGGAGCATTCTTATATACAATTTTTTGTTTGTTTTTTATGTTGATGCCTTTAATATCATTTAAGCAGAAGTAACAGTCCTCTGCACTACAAGGTTTTCTTCAAGTTGCTGGAGTAATGAATTTGATGTTCTCTTTATTTTTGTCTGCCTTCCATCGATACAACATCTTTTTGCGCATGTTACAAATGACACGCGAAACCCAGCTATTATGTTGATCCACCTTTGAATTGAAAATTTCTTCGTATAAGTTGCAAATATTATTGTCAATCGATTTTTGCAAAGATGTAACTTTATATTTTGAACAAACGTAACAAAAATTTTCATGATTTGCATAACAATCATGTGATTGCGAAACATCGGGCCGCTTTCTTGTAGCATTCAATTCCACATTAGCCAAGTCCCCAACTAATATGGAACTGCGGTCGCTTGATGACGACGCCTGCGGGCCCGCTTTCTC
>JAAAKG020095703.1:0-16110 GCA_010014905.2 Druon quercuslanigerum
GAATCGCAGAGGTAAGATAAATGATCTCTAAAATAAATGATATTTCAAGGTCTCTGCCTTGGCAAACAAAATCTTTAATCTTTAAAATTGAATGTGGGACTTTTGCCCTTTTATAAAAATTCTCGAAAGTATTCGACTTGTCGTCACTCGTAAATAAGAGTTCTAAGATCTACTGGGCTCTCGAGGTGAGAACTTACTTAGAATAAGATTCCAAGAATTTAGAATATAATTCTGTTAAGAATCGATTTTTCGGACAAGTTCCAGAGGTTTTAGACTCTGGGCTTCTCCTATTGATTCTTCGACCTGTGCTTTTCAGCTACAGAATCTAGAATGTCTTTTTCTGGTTGGTTTGCCGTTTTTATAGTCTCACTCCAGCTCTCCTTTCTCGATGTCACACAGGAGATACAATTTTTTCCTACTTTCAGGCAACCCCTTGTAACTCGACGGTTACAATATATATACCTCAGTAGACTCAGTCTTTAGAGTGTAGTGCACATCAGCTGAACACTGCGCGCCTAAAACTCCTCGTCATGTATTCCCAACCTGTAAATTCAGTTTTAAAAAAGCCTCTGAAAAGGAAAGTGAATCAAGAACAAACAAGTGACGTATAAATTTTCTAAATATTACAAGTGATTTATTCAGCACTTCGTGTTCCTAACCTCTCCTACCTCTTTCCAGCTCTTTCATGTTCTCAAAAATTGGGAAGTACAATGCAAGAAAGGGAAAGAATGGAAAACAGCATTACCACAAAATTTCAAGCCCAGAATGCAACTAAAAATTCTCGGCAGTCACGTACTTTGTCCTGCAACTTCAGGTTTCCCTTGACTATTTATTAGTTAAATTAACATTACAATTTTCTATTTTTTTTATTTATCTATTATATATTTCTATATAATATATTATATTCAACTTTTATTTATTAGTAGTGACAAGTCTGTTAGGAAAATCTGCTCGGACAACTGAAAGATTTCAAATTACTCAGTCAAAAAGTCCTGTTACAGCTGATCCTTTGGTGAAGAATAAACCCATCCTCGACGTAGGATATCTACCTATTGGAAAAGCAAATACTTTGCAGCTTCAAAGTATCAACGCACAGCTTCATGCTCAAAAGACAGGCTTATATCCGAAACAGGGAACACTGTTAGTGTAGCGAGGGTTATTCAAGAAGTACAAAACTCAAGTTCAGTATCAACACAGTTGGTCGGAATGAAACAGACCCTTTCTTTGAACATCACTGGTAAAATATTAATTTATTAAATGCATTTTAGATTATTTAAAATCGATTTTAAAGTGAAAAAGTTTCGAAATTTTTTAAATTCACATTGAGTAAGATTATAAAGTGTGAAAAAACTAAAACTTGACACCGTATTAACATATTATTCATAAATATAAAGTAACAGTACCTAAAATGTTTCAATTTTTGGAAAACATACCTTTTTATAAATCAAACCTCCCTTCAGCCTTATATTTCTAACATTTCGAATAAAAGTACTGCATCCCCCCCCCCCCCAAAAGTCGCCTTTTCGACAAAATGCATGAATTATCAACCCATAAAGAAATATTTTCAGCAAAAAATTTTATAGTAAAATTTTTATTGACAGCAATTATCTTTCAACCTAGAAAAACAAATTTCAAACAAATTATCTGAAATGTCCACCTGAGGAATCAATTTTCTACCGAAATTCGCATTTTTCTTTAAAATAAATTAATTTTCAACGTAATAATTTATATGTTTAAATAAACCAGACAAATTTTCAAGCATCAATGGAATAGTAACATTTTTATTGTTTTATATTAATTTTTAATTTAAAAGTAATCTACAAAATAGGTAAATTTTTAAACATAAAACAGGAACTTTAAACCAAAAACATTAATTTTCTACCAAAAAATCAGTTTTCAGCCAAAAATTGATTATTTAAATTTTCAGTCAAAAAAATGATTTTTAATCAAACAGATGAATTTTCAACTAAAATGATAAAATTTTCAATTTGACTACATAAATTTTCAGTAAAAAAAAATTTAATTTTCACCAAAATTAAAAGAATTTTCAATTTAAATTATGAGTCTTCAACAAAAAAAAAGAGTTTTCGTCTAAGTGAAACTTTCAAACAATTAATTGAATATAGTTAATATTCCAGACAAAAAATATTTTAACTTTTAAAAACAAAAACTATTTAATTCAACAAAAACGAGTTTTCAACCAAATAATTACATTTTCAACCAAAGTGATGTTGAATTTGCAAGTCACACATTTCAATTTTCGTCAAAACACAGTTGCATTTTTACGAAGAAATATGAGTTGAATTTTCAAACAAAAAAGATTAATTCTCAACAAAAAATTAAATAGTTTAATAGTTTTAAAAAGTGAATTTTCCATAAAATAGCTGAATCTTTAAACGAAACAGATTAATTGCAACCAAACAGTTACATTATTTACCAAAAAAGAAGAAATTTCTGGCAAAAGGAGTACATTTTTAAATAAAAAAAATAACTTTTAACAAAAAAGTTTATTCATAACAAAACAAAAGACTTTATTTTTCAGAAAGCAAAAGATTTTATTTTTCAGAAAATGAAGCTTCTTTATTCAAGAAAGGAAAAAACCCCACCAAGTGGTTGCATCTTCACGATAAAAAGATGAATTTGCTGCAAAACAGTTGATTTTTCAACTCGAAAATATGAACTTTCAACAAATTAGTTAAACTGTTTATACAAAGATATGAATCGGCAACCAACAAAAACACTTTCATTGAAGAAGATGAATTTCCGACTAAAAAATATGAGTTTTCAACAAAAAATGTAATAGTTGATATTTCAAAAAAAAAAAAAAGATTTTAATTTAAATTTAAAAAGCGGTTTTCCACTATATTTGAGAATTTCTCTCAACGTGCTTTTTGCACATTAAGGTTAGGATTTCTCAAAAACCTAGTGTGATAGAACATTTCTGAGGCCAGATTTGGATTTAGCGCACCTAAAACCTTTGAGTAGATATGGTCCTATTTCTAGGTTTTTTTCTTTGTCGGCCTGTGTTATTGTATACGTAACGCAGTATTATTACTATTACGATTAATTATAACTTCTATAACGACAAAGAATTATTACATTTACAAAGTATTATTACAATAAGTGATGCTACATTTTGTATTTTCTTACTTTTGTATGTGTTTTTAATAAAATAAGTTGTTCTACCTAACCCCAATTTTTCTTTGCTTTTTTTTAGAAATATATAAATGACTTCAAATTAAAATACAGAGACTTCTGCGTATTAAAAACACAGAAATTGCAAGTTTAAAGAAATTTAAAGTCATTTATATATTAGACATTTAAAAAATTATAATAAACCCCCAGCTTTCTGTAAATAACGATATCTTCAAGCCGTCTTTATCTTCTCGTTATCTTTTCTTATTTCTATCTTGAAGATATCGTTGCGATATCTTAAAAAGCTCTTTACAATGGTAATAGCTGAACCTTAAAGTATCTTTAAAGCGTCGTTATGGGATATCTTTAAAGATGTCATTCATCTTTAAGATGATGTCGTAAAGATCTCTTTAAGATGTCTTCGTGTTTCCTGGATCTATAAAAAAATCAAAAATGCAGTCTAGTGCCCCCTAACAATAATAAAGACAACCTAATATCCGAAAATCGGTGCTATCGCAGCTACCCAATAGGCATACTGTTGGGTAGCTGCGATAGCGCCACTAATTTGTAACTATTAGGAAGAAATTTAAATTCAAGATTAACAAGATATCTGATACTAAATAATTAATTTTGGACCTAACAATGATTTTTTTTTAAAAATGAATTAATATTCATGGCTCTTTTCCATTAAAATATCTCTGATAACTTTGAGATAACCAATAGTTCGCGTGTCAGATGGTGCTGTTGTCAAAGTCAAAGATGTACCCTACTGGCTAAAGGGAAATATAGAAAATTGAACAATATTTCGTCTCCACAATCTGCGTGAGAAATAATGTCTTTGCATCCAATAAGACAAGAAAATATAATTGGATAAATTTTACACATTAATAATTATTAAATAATTTTTTGTATTTATAAAAGCTACTTTTATGACATAGGTAAAATACTGAATGTGACAAAAATACTTTAAAACATAACCAGGGTGTCTAGCATTTCGCGAAAAAAAATACAGCAGTTTCACAAGTTTTCGAGGACAAAAAATATGTTTTCCAGGAACCCTTCTACACATGTGTCATATGTGAAATTTTCCATACACCCACAGAATCTTATATTATGGACAAAACACGTTTTTTTGTCAATTCTTCGTAATTTAATAATTTGTCTTAAGCTTAAGAAATTTAAACATCTCACCGAGATAAAGTTGACGCTTATCATCAGGTAGTCAACGATAACAGAGGACATATCGTTCTTAAAGAATGTTTAATAAAGAAATATAATAATTAGAGTTTACATTTTTATTCAAATTAGTCCGTAAATTGATCAGTTTCTCCTCTTCCTAAACAAAATGAGATGCGCTTATACTTTGGTCTCTTTGGCAATCATCGTTAATTCTATTGGTGAATATGATAGTATAATAATAAATCTATGATTTGTCCAATATTTTAGGCTTGTCGTAGTTAGCCATTTGTCTGGCGTAATAATCCTTCGTCGTAAAAAATAACATTATGAATAAGCGAATACAATACGAAGACGAATACGATAAAAGACACAGTAAAATCTTTAATTAAAAATTTTTTCTCCTAAATGACAAATGCACTTTTACTTTCGCGTATTTTTTGATGAGATGCACACTTTTTTAAACAGTTAACTGATAATGATGCATTTATACGCTTTTTTGATTGCTGGTGACGAATCCGGGACCAAAATTAAAATATTCAAAATAGCTGATCGAAAATGGCGGATCCCATATGATGGTCTGAAATACAAAATTCACGCTATTTGAATTCTTCTTAGTTCTTGTGGGGGTTTTTAGTTCGCTGGTGCAAAATTTTAGGTTGAAAAGGGAGAAACTCAAAATAGCGCATCCAATCTAGCTAAATAAAATGCAAAAGTCGCGTGATTTAAATAAATGTCCGTCATAAGCTATCGACTTCGAAACGAATTTAATCAACGAAACAGATGAAACGAGAGATCCAACCGACCATTAATACTTTAGGATGGCCCAACAATGCAAAGCAGTTTTTTAAATCCTGCAAAACTTAAAAATTCCAAAAAAGCATTGAAAACTGAATGTTTTTAAAGTGTAGCTTTCCAATTTTTCAAGCCCCTTTTTAAATCCTAGCTGATAATATATTTTTCAATTGAATAACCTATGCTTTTAAAAATTACAATTAGAATAATCCTGCTTTATATTTTTATATTAATAATTGGCAATGAATTGTTTCCTGCGTACTATAATGCGAATATAATGTTCATGTGTTAAACATTTGGGTATAGATTTAATGCGGATATTACAAGAATATTTAAAATAACTTAAGTTTTTCAGCCCCAGAATTCATTTATATAAATAAATTTTTGGGGCAAAAAAATAATTAGGATTTTTGCAGTCACTCATAAACTCTTATTTTGTATTATGTACATAATAAAAAATAAATATATGACAGCTTAAAACAAGCTTACAGGGTTTAAGCATTTATAAAAATACAATCATTACATTTTCTTGTTATTTAAAATAATATTATGTCTTTTTTAACCAAAGCATTTCAGTTTCTGATAATATTCTTCTTTTAAGAATATTTTCTCTCATTGGTTAAAATATCCCTGTGCGAATATGACGCTCGAGGTTTTTAAAATATAGAAAGTTAATTTTGTCAATATTTGCATCTTCAAATTTATCCACGTAATCATCAGTAAATTTCTGCTTATATCTACTCTAACCTGAGGTGCCGTCACAACTTAACTTACAAATCAAAGTTAAGTTTTTAAATTTTTTCGAGAGTAAAGCCTGTATGACCATCATTAGAGTCGAAAGAATATGGTCAGTGGTACCATCAAGAAGAGCCTGGACTTCAACTTCTAGCATTTGATTTGAGCTTTGTATGCATTTATACGGCGGATACAAATTACAATTATTTTTCTTACTAATATTCCGTAGACCCTGATACTGTGATCTTGGTAACTTATGCTCTACAATTAGTGAAACAGCTACATCAGCAGAGAGAGTACTTTCAGAAATAGATTCTAATGATTTCCTACAATTTCTACCTTTGAAAGGAGAACCTGATGCCACAACTGCTAACATATGCCAAGTACCTCTGCAGTTGTCTGTAGTGGAGGGGAGGTGATACTACTACTTGATGTGTCCCCAGGTTGCGGATAGGGAAATGCTCGCTGGAAACAGAGGGCAAGACGGAAATACTCGGATACCAGGTCGCCTCCTAGAGTATATAGACCTTACTCCCGCATGCGGGGCTCTGCGGAGGTGGACCTTTACTTCCCTAACTTCTCGTGGGAATATTATGGAGCATTATTTACAAAAAGACGTTGAAGGAATGAACCGTAGCGTTTGTGAGGAGTTGGGTGGTCCTTTGGTCGTGACGGAGGAAGGGGAGAAGTCCGTCAATAAGAGGGACGTAGCGACGTTGGAGGCGACACTAATCTAAGCATTTTCATGGAGCAGCATCTTCTCCTCATCGATTTAGAGGAGAAAATCAAGGAACTGAGGAATTTCAGCCGCACAAAGGCGAACATGTGGCTTCCAATTAGGGAAGGCCTAAAGAAACGTAGGATTTAGATAAGAAACTGCACGATAGGTCCATTACGAGCGAGGGGATCTATTGGGACATTATTGAAAATGTTAGAAAAACTGCTAGGATGAGAGTGTTGTCCAGAAAGAAGAAAGCAAAGGCTAGGAAGAGAACAAGACAAAGCTGCACTCAGACTGATGAAGCTGTGGTAGCACCCACTTTCAACGTTAGGAAAAGAGAGAGGGAGACCACCTGGAGTCCAGTGGAAGCGAGCTCTTTTAAGCCAATCATTAAGAAGCCTAGGACTCGCGAGGTTATGGCAATAACCTCGACCCCTAAGAAGGCGGAAAGAAAGGAGAACCCCGCACCTGGTAATACCGGCAGGCAGATAAGGATGCACGGGCAAGCACGAATCGAGGCGGTTCTTGTCAAACCAACCGAGGGTCTGACCTAAGCGGAGATGTTCTTGTGCACTTCGGTAACAGCCCGGTTGGGGAGGTTAAGGTCAGCGTCACGAGAAGGCCCTTCAAAGGGAATCTGAGAGGAAATCTGTCGCGTACATAAGAAGATGAAAAGATGTCGTTGCTACCGCTGCTTAGGATTTGGCTACATAAAAACCAGTTGCGGGGGCCCTGATCGCAAAGAGGATCATAAGGCTATGGTGTGGGAAAGTACGCCGCAGTTCTACTTCTGTGCCGCAAAAAAAGCTAAGGCCCGGACAGATTACCTACCGGAAACGATGAGGTGCTTGGTGTATAGGGAGGTAGCCACGCTGAAGAAGCCTCCCGGTCGCGCAAGCTAACAACGTAGCCAAACAGGTCCGAAAAAAAGCCTATAAACGCAGAAGAAGCCTAAGCTGGAAGAGAAGAGGAGAGCTGAGGTTCGGCTAGAAAACGGCACCCTTCTGAAGTAATTCGAAAGCGATGCCGGGGAGGAATTATGCCAAGGAGAAAGGGTGGTGTTTTTTAGTGGGTCGTTAGTAGCATCATTATAGTGATCAATTAAGATCTTTGTCTATATTTATATATAATAAGATCGCTGTAGTGATGCTATCAATATTCCCACACTACCAAGAAGTGCTGACCCTTTTCGGCGCGTTATAAGAACATTTTTCGCACACTTCTAACATATGACGTCAGGCTTCCATTTTATGTCTTCAGCAAGTCTTGAGTGTCCCGAAATTTCATATGTTGGCCGACTCCAAGTACTGAGTAAAAAAAAATTTGAAATTAAAAGGACTGACATTTTAAAAACGTGTTTTTCCATCGACAAATAGCCAAAAAATGCACTTGTTTTTATATCTGCTTAAAAAAATCAAATTTATCAAGTAATTATGGATGTTTCTAAAATTATCATGAAGATCTTAATTAAAAGGACTGGCATTGAAAAAAAAACGAACTTTGGCGTCAATATGTGCTCGAATAATGCAACTAGCAATATGTCTGACGTAATAATCGTTTTAATCGTGAAAAATTATGTTAAAAACAAACAAATTACCGTATTATTAAAACGACAAAAGATACAATGAAATATTTGATAAACGATTTTTCACATAAATTATAAATAGAACTTTTTTTTCAGCAGTTTTCTATGAGAAGCGCCCTTTTTTAAACGAGATAGCCTAATCAATTTTGATAAAAATTGATAATCTTCCATTTTGAATTTCTCAATTTTGGCCCCCTATTCGTCATCACATACCTACAAACCCCCATCATACGATGTTTCATTCAAATCACGTAACCTTATACTTTTGTCTATCATATTGGATCTGCCATATTGGATTTTCCATATTTGATCGATCCTTTTTAAAGCTTAAGAAATAAGTTTAATTTTTACATTTTCAGTTTACAGCTTAAAATTACTGAAAAAAATAAAAAAAATTATTTTCAAGGTCATTGATTGATTCTTTTATTTAAAACATTGAAAATTAAAACGTGGATTTATATTTTTAAAATTTAATCTAAATCTTCAAACTCTATAATTTATTAAAGTTAAAAATTCTATATTTGCAGTTTATCTGCAATTTAGTTAAACTTGATTAATGGGTAAGTTATCCTACTTTTCATTTCATATTTGAAAATTATTAAGTATTGGTCGTGAGAAGAGTTTGCGGACCGAGAAAGTCACGGGAAAGACCGTGAATTTTTTGTTCCATTTAAATGGCCACCCTGATATACGTACGTACATACTTCAAAATTAGTCCTTTTATAAAGTTTGATTTTCGAGTACAACAATTTTTACGTCATTCTGATTTTAAAAAACCAAAATGGCAAAAATACGAAAGAAATATTTTTTAAGAAATGATTGAAAATGAAACAGAAATTATTCGCACAGTCTTGATTCCGTATGTTTTGGCAATTATCAAGATTGTACGAAAAATATAACAGATACCCCTGAATCGGCTTCTATAGCGAAAATGCAGTGTATATGTTATGACTTTTTTCAATAAAATTAAATTTTAATTAAAATTGAATTAAAAATTATCCTTAAGCAGTGTTGACACAAGAAGTTCAAAGAATCGAAGTAAACTGTGATAGAATAGTGAAAGCTGTTTCATTTCTGAGAAAATGACAACCTGAAATCTTTGAAATCGTTAAAAATCTGTAGGAATCATCTACCATCCCCTTCAATTAAAATCCTATAAAAAAATTTAATTCATACTCCCTAAAGTTCTATAGAAATCCTTTGAAATTTTTAAGATCGCAGAACTGTTGAAATTTCCAACGTGCTTCAAAAGAATACAATTCTCTGTTCCTTGTTCTAGGAATAAGTTTGCAATTTGACTGTTTACCTAATGGCGAGCCTATTCCTGGTATTTCACGTAGCGTGTCATCTTCTGTTTCTTCTTCTGAAAGAAATGATATACCTGAGAGTTCTCTCCCACCTACTGTGCCTGCTCTTCGGGCTAGGTCCAGGTCTCTTCTAGCAAATCCTCGTTCCTCTTCTAAATCTATCGTCACACCAACAAAGCTTCCTCCTCCTGACGGACATGGATGTGGACTTGAGCAACTAAGATCCATTCGACTTATACCCCATATGGACTCGCAGGGCCTAACGTTCGAACTTCAAAGATACACTTTCCCCACCAATAAATCTATTAATGTAGCAAAAGCCGGACATTCTACATTTATTTCTGTACCAAACGAAGAAAAAATTGTATTATCAACATCCAATGGTGACGTCTTTGCCATTTTGGAGACTTATAATGTACTAGCAGGAATTTATAAATACTTCGGTCAAACATCAAAACGTGTAAAAATAAACATGGAAAACCAAAAAATTACCCAATTGAACAAAGAAGAAATAAATCATGTTCCAGTAGGTCTTAGCCGCCTTATCACAAGAAATTTCAGAGTAGAGAATATAAATGATATACCTGAGAGGCTTCTTCATGCCAGGTCCGGTTCTCCTTCTGCAAGGGCTTATCCTCCTTCAGGGCCTATAACTTCACCTACAAAGCTTCCGTCTCCTGACGGAAAAGGTTGTGGACTTCAAAACCTTAAACTCATTCGGCTCATACCCGATTTAAAGAGGCACATGACATGCAAACTTAAGCGATACAGTTTTTCTGTCGATAAATCAATTAAAATTAACATAGGACATAATATTTTTAGGCCTGTTTCAACCAAAGAACAAATTGTGTTAGTAACATCCGATGATGACGTGTTGGCCATATTGGAGAATTATAATGTTTTAGCTGGAATTTATAAATATATAAATCGTGAGATAAAACGTGTGAAAATAAATATGAACAGCCACATTATCACTGAATTGAACCGAGAAGAAATTAACGCGTATCCTGTAGGTGCCCGCCGCACAATCATGAAAAGTTTTAGGGTACTTTATGTATAATCCCTCTTGTAAACAACAAACTTTTTCACTATTCATTGAATTTAGGAAATGTGAAAATATAAAAAATATTTTGATTACGATCCGAAGTAGTATGTGTGTCTTACATGTAACTAGTAATGACATTAAAAAACCAATTTCATATAATTCTCAAAGTTGCAATGTTGCTTCAATACCTTAACCTGTATTTTTTTTAAATAAGTAAAAAAACTAATTTTATTTCCTCGACAAAATATCGAAGGCAGAAAATTACACTAGCACCTAATGGTCAAAATGAGGGATTTAGTATTTATAATCCTTTACAGGTTGTAATGAAGATTTCCATGTTTCGTGTGCCTACTGCTAACACTACCTGGCCGGGGGTTGGCCCAGGTGGAAAACCTTCTTTACAAATAAAATTTGGCTGCCACTTACCTTGGGTCACGTTTGAATAAACCGAGTTCGTGGGTCACACACTTTTGACCCACGAACAACCCTCGAGGTTCCTTGAATTTGTATCGGCGCCAGATAGGGTCCTCCCTATCGGAACGCCGACGATGCTCGATCTGCTTTCCCGGCTCCGCCTAGCACCGCGCATAAGACTACGACAAGGGTGGGGGGGGGGAGGCAGAACTCTCGTGAGTGAAAGAGAGGCACTTCGAAATAAATTTATTCCGTCCGACTTTCCCTATGAACTTTGAATTTATTACTCGATAATTAGACTCTAGTGAACACACATTACGAGAAGCTTGCCCTGTTTCTAATCTAATCCTAAAATTGCGGAGAAACACGGAGAGACGCTTCGATAATATTCTGACCCCACGTCCTACCGGAGAGAATGGCCGGAGACACCGGCGTTAGGCCCCACGACCACGGTTTTTTTCTCGGCACTCGTATTGCCTGGCCGTTGGGGGGTATTGCTCGCTTCACATGCCGCCATCAGCCCCTGAGCCGAGCATCCCTCCAGGTTTCACGTTGCGCGGGGGTCTCGGTCGATTCTTCTCCCCCACGTGCACTTCGATCACTCGCGACAGATTTACGATCCTATTTTCGCGGATAGGAACCGAGGCGGGCAGAACACTTACGCGGTAGGGAAGAAGGTGCACCTACCTCTCAGCCACTCGGCTGCGTCCAGAGTCTTCCTGGTGTCCATTCCTCTCAGCCTCTGCGTTGATCTAATTTTCCTTTGACTTTTTTGTACGTAGCGTTCTACCGCTTCTGCAGGGCGACAAGCCAGCTCTGCCTTGTGTCTCCTCTCGTTCCGTCCGCTTGCCGCTGTTTTCCCTTGGACCTTCCGACGTTCGAGCGTGGCCGTCGTTGATTGGCTAGTGCCAGCGGGCAAGGTCGAATGGCCATTTTCCACCCTGCTCTCACCCCTGGTCAGATCCGTGCTGGTGATTGGTTTCGTCCTACGGACTACCGAGATTACCATTGGTCGCGCGTACTTGGTTCTTGCGTGGCTACCTTGACTTGCGTCCCGTTACCTCGCCCCGTGGTGTTGCAGAGGTGATTTCATTTGTTCTGGTGGCTCGGCTGGTGCTACCACACATAGCTGATCGCGGTTCTACCCCGATTCTGCTAGTCGCTGGTTGGTGTTACCTCTCGGGACCGACGCAGCCTTGCTGCGCCGTCCCTTCCGTGTTCGGCCCTTCCACTTATGGTCACAGGCGGACGGCAATATCATGCTGTTGACAGTTTGATCTTTATGAACTGTCAGTTGGTCTGCCGTGTGGACCCTTTCGGCTACAGGAGATGTCGGGACCCTGGACTCTTCGTCGTCGTAGCTGCGTCATCTTCGTTCTCCCCAGGTAACCTCTCCCGACACCGATCCCTTACATTTCAGGTTTGTTTAATCTAATGACCCGCGGTCGAATTTCTCTACTAAGAATCATTATATTATTTACATTGTTGGTAATTCGGGTGGCTCGGGATGCCTAAGCCAGCTTAAACTTAACCTAGCTTAATATTATTAGGGAGTTGGCTTGGGGGTAGTTTCGTCTGGCACGTGCACTAGACTCTAGTGACATTCAGTTCGGGCTACGGTATGACTCTGCGAAGTTTTAAGCCCTCTTCTCAACTTAATGCCGAAAACTTTGTTACAAGGTTTATTGCTTGACGGAGTTTAAAGTTTCTATTTCAAATTCTGAGAATTATATTGCTAAGATCCTTAAACTCGTCCACTTTGCAATTTAATTTTATGCACAACTGTATGTAAGCAAATATAGTGATAAAATCATTACTTTCGCAAAAATTATTTGTCATCTAAAAGAAAAATACATAAATAAACTTGCTATTAATTACGATTAAGAAACATATTATTAGTCACAAAAAAATAATCATAATTTGAAAATATATGGATGACTTTTAAAGTTATGAACAATCTTGTAACATGTTTAGTTTCATGAGAAGACCAATTAAAAAATTACATAGTTCATTTGCTAGACTGTGATTTTCTCAACCGCACATGTTGTGTAGTACAATTAAATATTTTTATAAGTTTTTTTTATAAGTTAATTAAGTATTTTTAATTTATAATAATTCCTTATTAAAATTATAACTCTGATGACAAATTAAAATAATTGCAGCGCTAGGAATTAAACTATTTTGATGAAACTTTGTCCAATTTTAGCGTTGGATGTGTGAACCTAATGATTAAAATGGTTCTTTGACTTCAGACCCGAGCTCTTTCAAAACACCACATTTTCTGAAACGCTAGTTGAATTTAAATAATTTTTTTCTGGTGTGATATATAACTTATATGCATTTTGAATTTAACCACAAGGAATATTGTATTGCTTTGTCACAGTTTTGAATTTTTGGCCATCATGATTCTTACCGAGTGCTCTTCGAATTATCTCCGCACTGTGTTTTTCCTTTTTGCGCATATAAATACGCACCATTTTGCTAAAAAACGAAAAAATAATGAAAAGGTGGCACTTTTGCCCCACCATGTAGTTGGCTCTTTCGCTCCATAACCTATTTCTTACGTTTTGCTAAACCAATTTAAATTAGGTTCATACTGAGGAAAATAAAGGAACAATTCTTGTTTAGAACACAATAAATAAAAGCAGAGTCAAATTTTTGGGAAAAGACCCTGTTTCATAAACGACCGTTGACAGGATCTATAAAGATGGATGACGTAATCATTTATAGTGCCATTTGCGCACGCTCTAGTGGGAAAATCAAAAACTACGTAGCGAAGTTGCTGAATGTCACTGTTGCCAAATGATAAACGAATAGCTCTTTCGCCCCATGGCCCTTTCGCCCCACTCTACTCTACCTGTTTCTTCTAGGATAAGGTACGGTCATAGAAGAACCCAGATCTTCAACTGCAATTTTGTTATAATTTTATTGATGGCACGCATCTCTAATCTTAGTTTGTACTAGGTTCCTGAGTTTACAGAATTGAACCAATGTCTCCAGTGTCTGCTTTTTGTTCCTTTAGAAGGTCGGCGATTGCCATCACGTTCCCTCATCAGATTTTTAATTTTGGATTTAATACAAGGGGAAGCTTTACTAAAGTTTTTAGGATCGTGTAAAGGAGAAAAATGGTTGAATGCAAGGACTAGATAATTAGTTCAAGCGCCGATTTTATAATTTATATCTGTATATCTGTATATCTGTATATATGTATATCTGTATATAGAGAGACTCCGAATCATTCTTTGGGTTAGCTTTCAGATGATCGAGTCTGGAAAGGAGCCACAATTTGTCTGCTCAAACGTGCGATCAAACGTAGAATATTTTAATTACCTATTTTGTTTGAGTATTAAAAAGGTCAGAAAGAATTGTTTAATTAATAAAAGTCCTCCTTGCATAATAAAAGAATATATAACATTAAAAATCAAGGAATTCGGATAATTTAAGGCTTTCAATAAAATAAAGCTTTAAGCAGAATTTAAGGTATACAGATAATTCAACGAATTCAAGTAGTTTAGATAAATAAAAAAATAAAATAATTTAGAGAATTTAAGGAGTTTAAAAAACTGAAATAGTTTAAGGAATCTAGATAATTTATGAATTTCATCAAATATAGGGAATTTTAGGAATTCAAAGATTTCAAGAAATTCATAGATTCTATAAAAATTTGAGAATTATTAAATTAAGTAAATTTAAAGAATTCAGAGAATTCAGAATCCTGAGAATCGACGAAATTCTATAAATTCTTGGAATTCTCATAATAGCATTAATTATTTGAATTACTTCATTTCTCAGATTTTCTTAAATTTCTTGAATTGTATAAATTCCTCATATTCTGTTAATTACTTGGACTTTCCGAATTCCTTGAAATCTTTGAAAATTCTGAATTCTCAAAAATCCTGCAAATCTTTTAACTTTACCAATTATAGCAATTCGGTGAATTCTATAAGTCACTAAGATTTTATGAATTAGAAGAATTATAACTAGTCTTAGAATTCTTCAAATTCTCTGAATTCTTTAATTTTTCTGAATTGATCTAATTCTCTGAATCCTTTCAATTCACTGATTTCTTCGAATTCTTTTAATTCTTCGAATTCTCTGAATACTTTAAATTCCCTGCATTCCTTGAACTCCGGGAATTCCTTGAATTCCCCGAAATTCCTGAATTTTTTTAATTCCCTGAGTTTCTTAAATTCCACTAATTCTCTGCATTCCCCAAATTCTTTGACTTCTTTAAACATTCTAAATTCCTTGAGTTCTCTGAATTCTTTCATTCTTCTGAATTATTTAAATTCTCTGATTTTTTAACTCTATGAATTCATTTAATTATGACTGGAGCGACATCTGTAAGAAAATCAGAAATGCATTTTAGTGCCCCCTGGCAATTATAAAGATAACCTCATGCTTGAAAATCGGTAGAATATGCATGTTGGGTAGCTACGACAGCGCCACCTATTTGTTACTATCAGGAAGAAATTTAAATTCAAATTTACAAGAAATCTTATACTAAATAGTTAGTTTTAGACCTTAAAATAATTTTTTTTTTAAATGAATTAATATTCACGGCTCTTTTTCATTAAAATAACTCTAATAACTTTGAGATATCCAATAGTTAGCGTGTCAGATGGCGCTGCTGTCAAAGTCAAAGATGTACCCTACAGGCTGAAGGTAAATATAGAAACTTAAAAAATATTTCGTCCACACAATCTGCGTGATTTTACACATTAATAATTATTAAATCATTTTTCTTATTTTTTAAAGCTACTTTTATGAGATAGGTAAAATACTGAATGTAAAAAAATACAGCAGTTTTCAAAGTTTTCCAGGACAGAAAATAAGTTTTTCAGGTACCCTTCTAAATATGTGTCATGTGAAATTTTCTATGCACCCACAGAATCCGATTTTATGGACAAAACACGTTTTTTTTGCAATTTTTGATAATTTGGTAATTTGGTATAAAAACATGGTTTTTTGTGTCTTTTTTATTATAATTATTTAAAAGATGACTGATTTATTACCTTTTCAGATGACTTAAGTTTAAGTTTCAATAAAATAATTAAACTTTCAACAAAACAGTCGAATTTTGTATCAAAATAATGAATATTCATCTAAAATAATGAATCCACAAGTCAGAAAATAAATTAGTATCAAAGTAGATAAACTTTCAACAAAATCATTTAATTTTCGACCAAACGAAAGA